>JAWVWS010000393.1:0-25000 GCA_033807775.1 Saussurea involucrata | reverse complement strand
CCCCAACCCAACAAAGCTCATCACTTTGGCCATCCACGGTTTGTGGAACAGAAACAACCGCAAGATTTTCCACCTTCTCCAACCAATCTTGAGGCCACGAACCATTACAATAAATCAAGCAATCTCTCACGGAAGTATCCGGATCATGATCATGAATAGTACGATAAGTAAGGAAATGAGCTAGATGACCTACCGAAAGCCAGCCATCCACCCATGCGTTCGTTTGAGTACCATTTCCAATTTTGACCCGAAAAATTTTACGAACAAAAGGCCTCATCTCCATAATCTTACGGAAAACCCAAGACCACCGCGGTTTACAAGGAACACGCCAGAAAGGATTAGCACGAATGTAGTGATGGTACACCCATCTAATCCACAAAGAGTCACGTTTCTGAAGAAGATCCCAAATATGCTTCGTAAGTAGCGTTCGATTCCATAGGGCTAGTTTCTTAATACCAAGACCACCTGTATCCAAAGGTTTGCACACCTCAGCCCAAGCAACACGACAGCGGCCACGAGAGCTGTCACCATGGTTCCATAAAAAGTCACGGAAGAGAGCTTCCACTTGATGAATAACGCCCGACGGAAAATGGAACACCGCCATCCAGTATAATTGCATTGACTGCAAAACCGAAATGATAAGTTGTCTCCGTCCCCCATATGACAAAAATTTAGATTTCCAGTTATGTATACGAGCCTGCACTTTAGCAATCAAACTACCATAATCCGCCACCTTTAGCCGAACCGGGGATAATGGGACTCCCAAATAGCGAATAGGAAATGAACCTTCCCTAAAAGGAAGACAATTCAAAATCGTCGTCCGCTCATCCGAAGGAACATTACCAAAAAATACTTCTGATTTTTCAATATTTGGAGCTAAACCGGAGCGAGATTTAAACAAATCCAACGCTTTTTTTAGAACCTCAACAGAAAGAACGTCACCTCTTGTGAACACAAAGAGGTCGTCCGCGAAGCACAAATGGGTCAATTCCAAAGCATCACAACCTCTGTGGAAACCAAAGCCATTTGCCTCATCGATACATTGCTTTAGAATCATAGAAAACCCTTCCATTACAATCATGAAAAGATACGGAGAAAGTGGATCTCCTTGCCGAATCCCACGCCTCCCTTTAAAAAAACCCGCAGTATCTCAATTAATAGCAATGGAATAGGACACCGATGAAATCAGTTCCTCAATCCACCGTATCAACGCCGGATGGAACCCAATACCACGAAGCATCATAATTAAATATTCCCAACTGACCGTGTCTAGGGCTGTAAACGAACCGAACGAACACGAACGGAGGCTTTTTCATGTTCGTTCGTTTAGTTTAAACGAACGAACACGAACAATAAACGAACAAAAAAATTCATGTTCGTGTTCGTTCATTTAAGAATTATACGTGTTCGTTTGTTAAGAAACTAAACGAACTTAAACGAACAACTCTAAACGAACTTAAACGAACAGTTTAAAAAAACTTGAAGCAAAAAAACTTTAAACTAAAGGCTTTTGACTCCATCCAAAGGAATCTAACCACTCAACTAGACTCAAAAACTAGCTTGAACCATGAGTTTGTTCAACACAAACAATAAAACTTGTAGCAAACAAACTTTAAACTAAAGGTTTTTGACTCCAACCAAAAGAATCTAACCACTCGGCTAGGCTCAAGAACTTGCTTGAACCACGAGTTTGGACTCATTAGGTGATGCAAGTTAAAACCAAGGGGTGAGCTCTTATTTATACTAGTGGATGGGAGCAAACTTTGTTGTTACAAGCGATGTGGGATGGGAAAAAATCCCACTTCCCTTTGATGGAACGGTGGTTTAGGCAAGGTTGTAAGGGATATGGCTCCCAGCCTCCCACATCGACAGTAAAGGAAAAAATAAGGTTATCAAGTGTGTATTTAAGGAAAAGATGGTGAATGATCTTTGTGTTTTTTTATAATTATTTTAATTATTTTTCTATATAATTATTTTAAGGTTATCAGGTTGTAAAGGATATGGCTCCCAACCATATGTTTTCTATATAATTATTTTAATTATTTTTCTAAAAGACGTGAGCTCATATTATATTGTTATTAATTATTTCTTATTAATTAGATCTATTATTATTAAGTTATTAATTTATTATGATTTGTAAACGAACATAAACGAACATAAACGAACGAATTAACGAACATAAACGAACGAACGTAAACGAACATTAATGAACATAAATGAACGAACGTTCACGAACATAAATGAACGAACGAGACCTATGTTCATGTTCGTTCGTTTAACTAAACGAACGAAAAACTTGTTCATGTTCGTTCGTTTATTAAATAAACGAACTTCCCGCCGAATGGTTCACAAACGGTTCGCTGAACGTTCGGTTCGTTACAGCCCTAACCGTGTCATACGCTTTTCGAATATCAATCTTAA
The DNA here is from genome assembly GCA_033807775.1 of Saussurea involucrata. Lineage (NCBI taxonomy): Eukaryota > Viridiplantae > Streptophyta > Magnoliopsida > Asterales > Asteraceae > Saussurea > Saussurea involucrata. Next base: position 22,579 of record JAWVWS010000393.1, on the reverse strand, counting down.
ACGCACAACGAGGCGGACCCGACCCCCGTTGATAACCCGCAACCAGCTCATGAGCCATAATAATATTATCTGAAATTCGCCGCCCCGGAATAAAAGCCAATTGATTGGGACTGATAAGAGCATTCAAGTATTCTTTGATCCTATCCGAAATAAGCTTGTTGAGGCACTTGTATAACACATTACAACATGCTATCGGTCTAAAATCTGTCACCTTAGAAGCATTCGGCACTTTCGGAAGAAGGCAAAGAAGGGTATGGTTTAATTCCTTATCCAAATGGGACGTATAGAAAAAATTCATTAATGCAATTTCAACATCCCTTCCTACAATGGGCCAAGCAGATTTAAAAAATTTGGACGTAAACCAGTCCGAGCCTGGAGCTTTATCATTTCCAATGGAGAACATCACCTTTCAGATTTCCTCAGCCGAAAAAGGCCTAGATTATATTCAACGAATCATGTAGAGAGAGTCGGCGAACAAATAATTCAGGAGGCATAAAAGGAATAACCGAGTTAATACAAGATCCAGGTATTCCTTTGAAATGATCAATGAACGCATGGGCCACATCATCACCATAATGCACCAAGCCATTTGAATCCGAGACCATATGGATGTAGCGAGCGTGCCTTTTCTCCTTCACTACAAGATGGAAATACTTAGTATTTCCATCACCCTCATTAAGCCATTTTATCTTTGCACGTTGTTCAGCCGCCACCTGCTCATTAGATTTAGCTTGCTGATAGGCCAATAAAATATGAGCTAAATCATCCCGTAACAAAGCATTCGAAGGATCCACATCACATTCCATTTGCACACGGTCCAGCTCTTCCTTAAGAAAAGCCGATTTGGCCACAAGATCCCTATACGAAGCACGAAGTCGCCGCAGAGGAGATTTGAGACTCTTAAGTCTCAACTTTAATTGGAACATAAAAGAACCCGAAAACGATTTAGCCCAAAGACCATCAACCACCTGCGGAAACTGAGGGTGGTCAACCACAAAGTTGTCAAACTTAAAACCCCACACCCTCTTTCGTTTACCACCCTTGAAGGAGAGAATACCCGGAGCATGGTCGGATATACTACGAGGAGCAAAAAGAACTGCGACATCCCGAAACCTCGTCGAAAATTCAACATTACAAAGAATATGGTCCAACTTGCGTAGCACTCCTCCGTCCCCCATAGGTTTTTGACACCAAGTATACTACAAACCCGAGTAGTTGACATCGAAAACTTCGATGTCCTCTACACAAAGGAAAAAATCTTCCATATCAACATTACGCCGAGAGGAGCCACCAAAACCATCATGGGGAAACAACATTGCGTTGAAATCCCCCATGATCATCCAAGGCTTGTTACCCATCAAAACTTTGAAATTACGGAGTCCAGACCATAATTCTCTACGTGCCACTCCTTGGCTAGCCCCATACACTATCGAAACATAAAAAGGCAACGACTCACCTCTAATATGGACTTCACAATGCATGAACTGGTGGTGACATTCAATAATTGCCACATCCATCACCCTAAGATCCCACCCGATAGCAATACGAGTACCCCGATCACAACACACACCATTTGTCCTCCAATCCCACCTACCATGAACACGTCCAAAAATATCGTTCGTAGCATTTGCAAGAACATGAGTTTCAATAATGGAGAAAAAACCAAGATTTTTCGACTGTAACAAATCCTTTACCTTACCTTGTTTAGTTAGGGAATTGAGGCCACTAACATTCCAACATGCGAGATTAATCATAACTAAACCTGCTTGGTTGACCCATCAACAGCCACAACCTCACCCGTAGGTCTATCCGAGAGAGGTTGATCATCATCCATGTTAAGCTCCTCCACATTCTCATCTATCTAACTATCGCTAGAAAGGGGCGCGGACCGATTTCCCCCGGGGTAGTACAGGACGTAGATTGGATTAAAGGACCCCACCGAGGTTTTGTGTAAGTACGCAATGCGTTCACGACCGAAGACACAAATGGCTCAGCACAAGGAGTCGGTGTACGAGCACTAGGATTTCCTAGCGGGATTGTCCCCACCAGATTTGGTTCTCCCATAGGATTCTTTTCTTTACTTTGCTCCCCATTCTCCTTAGCACCCCCATGCTAGAATCCCCAAGGTCTGTATTCCTTTGATTCTCCTTTGTAACAGTACCCACCGTGATACCCTCCTCTTGACTACCATTTTTGGACTTAGAAGAGCTTGGTCCAGCTTCCTTGACGAGATGATGCTTAGGCTTTGGCCTCCATTGTCTACGTTCCACCCTAATGAAACCATCCTCATCTTGCTTAGTTGGCTTAGCGTGTGACTTACCTATCTTTGCAATCTCCGCTTTCGGGCACGACCCTCCTTTATGCCCAAACACAAGACAATGTGAACATTGGGAAGGCTCCCATAAATATTCCACACCAACTTTCACCGATTCATCCTTGCCCCCATTAAGACTAGGTATGATCACCTCAATCTCCTGCTTAAGATCCCCTACTGCCCACACATCAATAAGGAATTTAGCAAAACTCGGTCTCCCCCATAATTTATCACACATAGTCGTAGTACAAGCATCCATTTGCTTTGGTATTCCCAAAGCACTTGCAATGCGGCTTACCCCTTCCTGGTTAAACACAACCAATGGGATATGATGGAATTTCACCCAAAGAGGACAAGTAGAATGTTCCGGGATATGAAGTCCTTTTGTTGGATCCCATTGATGCACAAATAGCGGCACACCACGAATCATAAGAGGACCATTCTCAATAACTTGATCACAACCACCCTTATAGCGAATCATAGCGATCGGAACACTCGAATTATTTTGGGTTGGAACCCTTTGGTTTTTGACGTCACAATTATTGACATGATGGACCAGATTATTCATTGTAAGGTACACGTTAAAGGTTCCCAATCTGTTTTTTCTTATCTACTGTGTATGGTGACAATAATATGATCAGAAGACGTCTGCTATGGGGGAGTTGAGACGATTAGCTTTTGTTGCAAGAAGTGAGCCATGGCTGGTCTTTGGGGATTTCAACACTACTCTCAACCCTATAGATAGTAATGGGGGTGGATCTCATCGTGATCTTCGTATGGAGGAATTCACAGAATGTGTTGGAGATATAGATGTTTTTGATATTTGGTGTACGGGTATTTTCTATACTTGGGATCAAAAGCCGATTCATGGTGGGGGGATTCTACGTAAACTTAATAGGGTCATGTTAAATGACTCCTTTCAAGACTCATTTAATCGAGCGACGACTGAGTTCTTTCCCCGGGGAGTATCTGATCATTGTCCGATGGTGGTTGCATTCGAGGGTGGTCGTCAAGCAGGTAATAGACCTTTTAAGTTTGACAATTTTTTATCTAACCACCCGGATTTCTTACAGATCGTAAAGGATAAATAGGATGTACCGATTTCTGGTTCGTATGCATTTCAACTTCTATCCCATCTTAAGTCTATAAAAACTCCACTACGTAAGTTAAAGGAGGTGTATGGGAATTTATCGAAGCGTGTGGCAGATTTACGCTATGAGATGGAGGTGGTCCAAAGAGAGGTGGATGATGATCCTCATAATTTGGACCTACGGGATGATCTTGTGCATGTTCTTATGGCATTCCGGAATGCGCTCCAAGATGAGGAGATTAATTTTCTTCAAAGGGCTAAGGTGAGATGGGTACAAGAAGGTGATTTAAACACCTCTTTTTTCCACAAGGTGGTAAAGGAGAAACAAAATCGTAATTTAATCACTAGTGTGTATGACTCGCAAGGAATAATGGTGTACGATGCTGCTGTTGGACCCGCTTTTGTTGAGCATTTTCGGAAAATTTTGGGTGAGAGGGATGGTTAGGTGTGTCCATCTATCCCTATGGATCTTTTTCCGAATCGGTTGTCGATTGGAGATGCGAACCTTATGAGTCGGCCGATCACTAAAGATGAGGTTAAAAAAGCGATGTTCGAGATCGGGGATGAAAGAGCGCCAGATTCTGATGGATTTTCTTCAAAAAAATTCAAATCTACGTGGGGAATTGTTGGCAAGGAGGTGGAGATGGCCGTTCAGGATTTCTTTTATCGGGGTCGCTTAGCACGTGAGCTGAACCATACTGCAATTTGCTTAATCCCAAAGAAGCCAAATGCCTCTTCAGTGACTGATTTTAGGCCGATTTCTTTGTGTAATGTTATCTATAAGTGCATATCTAAAATTCTTTCGTGGAGATTGATGGATTCTTTGGATTTTCTGGTTAGTTCGACTCGGTCTGCATTTATCCCAGGCAGGCAAATATCTGACAACATTATGATGGCGCATGAAATCTTGTTGGGTTATGGTCGAAAAGACGGGCCACCGAGGTGTTCTTTAAAAATCGATATTCAAAAAGCCTATGACTCGGTGGATTGGACCTTTTTGTCTAATGTTTTGGTTGCTATGGGCTTTCATCCTATTATGCTCCACTGGATCATGGAAGTGGTGTCGACACCTTCTTATTCAATCATGGTGAATGGAGAATCCTTTGGGTTCTTTAAAGGAGCAAGGGGTATTCGCCAAGGGTGTCCTTTGTCGCCATATCTCTTTACGTTGGTTATGGAGGCGTTTTCTTGCCTTTTCCGGAGAAAGATTGAGGAGGATCAGTCCTTTAACTTTCACAAAGGGTGTGCACGTTTATCTCTAACACATTTGTGTTTTGCGGATGATCTGATGGTGTTTTGTAGGGGTGACGTTGCTTTGGTTTCCGTGGTGAAGAAGGCCATTGATGAATTTGCGGGGTTGTCCGGTTTAAAGCCGAGTATCTCAAAAAGCTCGATCTATTTTTCTAATGTGGATGATGATATCATGCATGCAATCACTTCGGTGTTGCCTTTTCAGGTCGGCTTTCTGCCTTTCCACTATTCGGGAGTCCCTTTGTCTTCGAAGAAGCTATCGGTGACTGATTTTGGCTCTTTGGTGGCTAAAGTTCGGGCCCATATTCTTAATTGGAAATCAAAGTTCCTTTCGTTTGGGGGTCGTTTGCAGCTTATCAAATCGGTGTTGGAGTCGTTACAGTTGTACTGGATGAGGATTTTCACCATCCCATCATCTGTAGCATCATAGCATCACAATACCCAAATTTACTCCAAGCGCTTTTAACGTACCTTTGCACCAACGGGAATGGAATGCGAGGTCCCAAAAAATACCCATACAACGTCGTATGGAAGGATTTACAAGCCTCCTTGGCAAGCTCAATAGGAATAGGAACACTCGACTCCTTCTTGTCCGCGAGGGGAAATAAATCTAGCTTATTCGATCCAACGTTACCCACGACGTCCGCAAAATGTTTAGGGTTCTTCAAGATGTTCACTTCACCAAACCTAAATTTTGCACCTCCTTTGCCCCCATCTATCGTAAGACGATCCCAAACAGAGGGTTTAGTAACCTGCGAAACCCTAGCCGCTTCTTCCACCATCACGTCAACCTCTACAGAAACCCTAACAGAATTCTTATTGATGACGTCAGCCGACTTTAAATTCCCATGCAAAACCCTAGATGGGTTTACGATGACATCAGCCCTGCATGGCACACCGCCTTGCGACACCACCCCATCACCAGTTAGATTCGATTCACCCACTTGAAAAATACCTGAAGATTCGTCAGCCATTGGGTCGTCGTCAGTCACCGAGTGAAGCCGACACGTTGTCGTCCAACTTGGAAACCCTAATCGAGAACGACCGGAAAACGAAGACTACGGCGAAGACCGTAGTGCTGAATTCCACGAATCCCAAGCAGACGACGAAGTTGCCAGAAACACACTCAATAATTAACTAAGAACACCACATCCGAACAAATCAAACGAGAAACCCTAACGCCGTCGGTGAAAAATCGAACCAAACACCCTAAGACGTAATAAAAGTCGTAGAACACGATAATAATAACACAATCTGAAACAAGAACACTCAACAACACACAAAGAATCAACAAGAATCGATCAGCACGAGCCATAGAAGAGAAACCCTAATCGCGTTCTAGAGAGAGAAAATTCCATTGGCCGCCATTGCTGCATATTATTCGATTCATTGTTACTTGATTGTCAAACTAGGATCTACAATTGGTATCAGAGCAGAGGGACAAAACTATCGATCCAAAAGGTATTAATTTTTTCATTTGTGTTCATCGATATCTGGAAAAAAACAGCGTTGTGTTATTAGGGTATTTTTTATTTTGTTGATTTTTGCGATTAAAGTGAAATCAGTGTTTTCGAATCCATTCTACACATTGTTAAACTAAGTTCTGCAAAGTTTCTGGGTTGAATTCGAAGTTTTTGGTAATCAATTGCTTAAAATCGACTCTTAAGTTTTTGAGTCCCTGTTCTTCAAAATTTTCAAGTTTTTCAAGCAATGGGAAGTGTTTGGGAGTAAAATCTATCAATATTTTGTGTTTTTCATGTTTTGGTTGTGCTAACAATATTCATGAACAAAAGCTTTAAGAAAAACATCAATCCCAGATCCGTGTTCATCGCAATCAAAGTTTCCAGGTATGCTGTTCTTTGTTTCCTGCGTCTTTTCCCGATTCCAGGTCTCACCAGGTCCCGGACTCAACATCGGTTACTAGACTCAATACCGGGTCCTCCCTTTAATCCCGGTCTCATACCGGGTCCGTGCGGCTATACCGGAACTCCTTACCGGTTCCGGACTAATACCGGTTTCGGAGAGTCCTGGTTCCTGTTTGTATCGGATCTCTACTACTTCCAGTTCCGGAGTTTACCGGTTCCGGATTAATACCGGTTCCGGTTCAAAACCCGGATCCAGTCCCGTTCCGACCTTGACACCGGATTTCGTCCGATCCGGATCTCCTTGATTTCGGGTCCGGATTCTCTCGTACCGGATCCTTGCACTCCGGATCTCCCAGTTTCGGATCTCTGTTCCGGATTCTTTACCGAATTTCCAAGTCCCGGACTTAGATAATTCCCGGATTATCTATCCGGGAAACCAAACCCGGATCACAAATCCGGGAGTGTTTTGACCCTTCAGTTTTAAAAAAACAATTCTAGGGGGGCTACCCCCAGGCCCCGCAAGGGCGTTGCCCCTTGACCCCACCCGCTAACCGGGTAGTGGGACCCCAGTGCTAAGTCGCCGAAGGGGACATTTGTGTCTTCTTTGATACTCTGTTTGAATGTGTTTGGATCGATATCTTGAATTGTCTCACGATCATTTTTTTTAAGTAACAATGTCTTATCCAACTTACTCTGAGCTCAAAGAGAAAGTTTCTCATTTAGAAGCGCAAATCTCTAAGCTAGAAGCCGATGCTAAAATAAAATATGATACCATAGGCAAACTAGCTATTGAAAAGGCTGAGGATAAATATGTGATAGAAAATTACCAATCTGAATGCTCAGCCATTTCAAAAAGAGCCGAATCCCTAGAAACCCAATTATCTGAAATCACCGAAAAGCTCAGTAAGTCTCAAGAAGAGAATAATAAGATTGTCAATCTTCGGTTAACCGTTCAAAAAGAAAATGATAATTTGACTAACAAGCTTAAGGATCTTGAATCCAAACTTTACAAGCGAGGTCAAAAAGAACAAAACCGAGTCATTGTCCGACTCAGAAAGAGAGAGTTATAGAACCGAGATTGCAAAGTTGACATCTCAACTGTCTGCCTTGGTGACAAAAGCTTTAACGCTGAGAATGGCTAAGGAGAGACCAGTGGATACTCCAATGAAGCCTGTCACTCCTGAAACCATCTCGGTAGACTCGTCTCCTATCTTTTTGGATAACTCCTCGTGTAAAGATTTTCTAGGCGTGTCCCTTGACACAGATGACAAGCCTTTGTTTTCACCAAATAAAGGTAAAGCGGCTCAATCCGAATTAGTTCAAAGGAATCTTTTCCCTGATTTCAACAATCCTTTTGCGGATGATTCCTTTAACTGTTCCTCATCCGACTCAGACTGTCCAAATCCACTTGACTCTGCTCAACGATATTCTGAGTTCATGAATTCCTCAACTTGTCAAGATGATCATATTTATAAGATCGACTTTGCTCCAAAGCTTGTGAGTCATGTTCAATTTCATAACAAAATTCCTTCACCGGTTAACTTTCAAATAGAGGAGTGTTCCACTTCTGCCCCCAAAAACGTTTCTCAACCAAAATCGTCAAAATCTAAGTTGAAAAGACGGTCAAAGAAACGCTCGAAAACTTGTAATTCTCACAAAAGACAATCTTACTACTCTAGTTCCTTTGACAGTGAGCTTAATGATTCCTCAGATAATCATGTTTTTAGAAGAGTAAAAATGGTTTGGAGAAAGAAATCAACTACAGAAGATTGTAATGGAAACAAGTCTCATAATTCTCCCGTAGTTGATACAAAGTCATTTGTTTCCAAGACTGGTTCACGTGCTCATGTTTACCCTATAGCTAAGTTGATCAGTCTAAACCGAGCAAAGATCTACTGCTCTCATTGTGGAAAGAGTGACTTTGTACACCCAAGGTATGTCAATAACTGGTATGGTACTTATAGTATCCCCAATCCCCATTTTAAAGCCAAGGCATCTAACCATCAAGGATCCATCAAAGCATGGATACCAAAATCTTTCTAATTTGTTTTGCAGGAATGTCATGTGTAACACAATTCCGAATATTCCCTTCACATGACAGCAATAAAAGGTTACGCCAATTTTGAGGGGGAGCATCAGGTATTTGACATATACATGAACTTTTCAGTGAATTCAAAGAACCGTGGTAATTCATTCGGGATAACTTACTTGTGTTTGTTATTCTCCAATGTTAACTTCCATGAAGGCCACGTGTTATATTTTCTTGACTTAGTTATTTCCATGTCTCATATACTTGTTGATTTTTCGATGGAAATACACTCGCTTGTATTTCTACTTGTGTTTCAAAGTTCGTCATTTCATGTTAATGATTCATTTCTTTTCTGATATATTAATTGTGACTTGTTATTCACAATTAAACTTTCTGATCAATTGTTTCATTTATTGCAAATACTGTGCTCACTGAGTCATCCTAGTCGCGATTGAACCTGTTCTTTGATCTTCATTCCATTTTATGATGACTTCTGATTACCTCGGATCAGAACTCGGACTCCATCTTTATGACTTCTGATCATCTCAGATTAGGACTTGTTCTTAAAAGTTTGACTTCTAAACATTTCAGTTTAGAACTCAGTTTTAAATGTATACTTCAATGTTTACAAAACTGGTCTATTTGAAAAAAAATAATAAATAAAAATAAAAAAGGGAGTGTGAAAGGAGTGATAGGATTTATTTTGTTTCTATGGTCTATCTAGAACCGGAAGGACCTACCCAAGAAACACATCCATTATAGACAACAGTGAGGGGTCTAGATGCATAGACGAGTTTGGAGAGAATAGAAAAATGGTGAGGCTGTGACATGACTTAAAAGAATTATTGGTCCTTACCAAACCGAGTCAATCATCCGTTTAACCAAATAATCTATTCATTCTCGTTCTTTGGAGATGATAATTGAAACAGACATGGACCCAGTGTCTCACAAAAGATGGTCCTTACCAAACCGAGTCAATCATCCGGGTAGCCACTCAAGTGTCTCACAAAAGATGCTTGTTTCATATATTCACGGAGGTTTAGCACATAATCTATCTATTCCTCACTCGGAGGTCTTAGATATTGAAAAAGGAAGACATCAGCTCCGGTCTCCGAACTTCATATTCTACTCACTGTGTCGATTGATTTTTAACTTGCGTCCCAGGTTAAATCAATTTTGAGCCAAACAGATATATATATATATATATATATATTATTTTTTTCACACATGTGCGAGTCTTTGTGATTCCAATCGCATATCTTTGTGATACTGCCGGAACAGTTTGAGAGGTAATTTTTAATATTTTACTTCAATGATAACTGGAAGTCCTATCAGAGATACCCTAATGCCGACTCTGAACATAGGCCACACAATTATTTTAATTGTTGTGATAACAGTTACTACGTGTTTCTGTGTTAGTTGATTACCCCATATTGGTTACTATAATTGTTTTATCTGGTATCTTGCTACTCATCAGTGTTGTCTTTGAAGTTACATGATGTTGAGGATGCTCCTAATCATCATGAGGGGGAGAACTGATACAGATTCAAAGACACAAATCATCATCAAGAGGGGGAAGAACGTTCTAAAAGTTCAAAGACCCAGATTATCATGTTGAGAGGGAGTAAGCAAAAGTTGAGGGAGAGTAACTGTTATGATCCGTGCAGAAAAGATTACAACCAATTCAACTCGTGGTTCAACTGTGATACTATGAAGACCAAGAGCATAATTCAAGGGGGAGCGTGAAAGACCTAAAGCCAAGCAACGCCAACATCTGTCAAAGATTCCAGAGAAAGAGAATATGAAGACCTGAAGATTCCAAGATCATAATTTTTCTTTATATAACTTTAGGGGGAGATTGTTAGGACTAAAAGTCCTATAAAATAGAAAGTGATATAAAGAAAAGAATTGTTTTCTTTATTTGTTTGTAAAAGCCTTTTATGCTAAATGGGCTTAGATTAGAGGTTATGGGCCATGGGATTTAGGGACTAAGCCCTTGGTATTTAATGTTTTGTTTAGAGGAAATTAGGGTGGCTGTATTAAACTAATTAGTCGTGCGCTTCATTGTTTAGAGAGAGAGTATTTCATTCCTATATTGTAACTCTCTATAATCATTCAATAAACGATAATTGTTCGATTCATTGTTACTTGATTGTCAAACTAGGATCTACAAGCCCATAAACTTGGTCGAAGTCCAGAATACGCCAACATAGTACGAGCCGCCTCTACAAGCGTTCTGTTCTTGCGTTCAACAACTCCGTTTTGTTGAGGAGTCATCGGTGCAGAAAAATTATGAGAAATTCCGACTGAATCAAGAAATGATTCTAGAGTTGCATTATTGAATTCTGTGTCGTTATCACTCCTTATCTTTTGTACAGATCGTTGTAGAAGAACTTGTATCTTCTTTATGAACTTTATGATCAGTTATGGCGCTTCAGACTTAAACGAAGAAATTCCAGCCAAGTATACCGTGAGTACTCGTCAATCATGACCAAAATGTAATTTTTGCCTCCCATTAACTGAGCTCTCATAGGGCCACATAGATCCATATGAATAAGCTCTAGACAATTAATGCAATTGGATTGAGTCTTGGACTTGTGATACACATGTTTCATTTTGCCCATTTCACAAGCTAGACAAACAGAAACTTTGTCGATCTTCAGTTCTGGCAATCCTAACACAAGTCCGCTACTTCTTAGCTTATTAATGTCTCTGAAATTCTGATGAGGCAACCTCCTATGCCACAACCAACGTTCTTCTATTGAGGCTTTTGAAACGAGACATACTTGTTTCGAAGCAACTAGAGTCGTAAAATTGGTTATGTAGAGATCGTCGTATCTATCTGCTTTAAAGATTTTTGAGCCATTTGAATCCACAATGCGACAAAACTTCTTGTTGAAATTTACATCACACTCCTTGTAGCAAAACTGACTGATACTGAATAAGTTGTGTCCTAGACCCTCCACATACAAGACCTTTTCAATCGAAATTGTGTCATTTTCAACGTTCCATAACCTCTGATATAGCCTTTTGTATTATTCCCAAAACCAACTGATCCGCCAGGATGTACCGTATAATCATGCAATAAGTGCTTGTACCCTGTCATATGTCTCGAAGCTCCTGAATCTATGACCCACACATGACAGTCCTGAAATACAAATTACCTCATCTTAGGTACCCATATCAGTATGGGTCCTTTCTTGTTAGTACGAATCAGTTTATTTATCTCAGTTGTAGAACCATGAATTTTTCCTTTAAAACTTAGTTCTGGTTGTGAATTTGGTTTGTTAATTTGATCTTTAGGAACCCATTTCCAAACCATATTCACATCAACTGATTTTATTTGTTTCTTTTTAGTTTTCTTTTTGAGACCAAAACCAAACATTATGGCTGAATGATTAGCTAAAGATTTTGATGAGGAGTTAGAAGTATTAACACTTTTTGACTTTTTATCCTTAGAAACTTAGCGATTTAGCAAGAAATAGCAACAATGAGCACAATGTATTCGTCGTTTTGCTTGTGTCAACAATTTAAAATTTGAAATTTCGGAAGTTTTATTGACACCAGCTTTGTAACCATTACAAGAATGAGTACAATTTGCCTTATTGAAATGAATACATTTCTCAGAATTGAAATTTCTATTTTGACTAGAATCACTCCGTTTCATCCACTTCTGAAAATGAAGAAGAGGGAGTGTTAGAGCATTTAGAGTTAGAAGAATCACTTATATAAAATTCAGATTTAGTACCCGATGATTCCCCTTTTTCATAAACGCTATACGATTTTTCATTTGTGTCAGAACTTGATTCAAATAAGGAATTATCAAAGCTCACAAATGATGATTTTTCATTTAAAATTGATTCTTTTGTTTCAAAGTTGATTTCTTTGATAGAACTTTCGGCTTTAGCATCAACTGAACTTGAAGATTTATTCTGATCTTTGCATTTACATTGATTTGAAGAATTTTCTTTTGCATTTGAATCCTTAGATTTTGACAACTCAAATATTTGGGATTCAAGACGTCGAATCACAATCTGAAGATCAATATTGACTTTTAGACTATGATCCAAATCCATCCCAATATTTTCATTATCATCCTTTATTTTTTCAAATTGCAATTTTAAATCAGAAATTTGATTTTCTAAATCAACAATTTTAATCAATGCATAATCAAGATCAGGACTTTCAGAATTAGCCTCTTGAACAAACTCCTTTTTAATAGAATCTTATTGTCCCCTCAGACTTCTGTTGGTCCCAAAAGGGTTATACAAGTTTGTATAGGGGGGGGGGGGTTGAATACAAACACACGATTTTTATCTTTCTAAATTGATTATTGATATGTATCAAACAATTTACAGTTTGTTGTGGAACAAGATTAAGTAATAATACTAATCTAAACAAACTACGAGAACACTAAGAATTTCTTGCACTAGAAATAGAGATTAAGAAAAGTTAGAATACTAAGGAGAGTATTCTATCACACAGTAGTTCAGCGAAGAGAGGAATGGTCGATCTTCAAGAAATGAAGAGGAGTTTCCTTTATATACTGCATGCATTAAATGCATGTCAATATACCTTTACACGTGGCAGCCTCTGGTTGGTTGCATGTTTTGACTTTAGTAGACAACCTAGTGGCCGCATGATGAACAGTGTAGAATCAGAGTTGGTTGTACGATTCTGGACAAAAGGGATGTCCGTTTTGACAAAATTGTACGGGGGCGTGCAAGGGGATAAGACAAAAGTTACTTGTAGATGAGGCTTCAGGATCAACGTTTGCTGAATGATTTCTTTATCAACGAATGATAAAGTTTAGCGTTCACTGAAGTCATCTACTTGAAACTTCACGTTGAGTGGACAAGTCTTGGCCTCGCTGATATCCGCATCAGGTCACTAGTAGACTTAGTCGCTGGTTCTTTGGCTTGATCTTCGACTTCAGCGTAGAACATAGTTGACGTGAATCTTGTCTTCAGGGATCATAAGTAAACAAATAACTATCAGCGATCATCAGTGAGGCTGAATAGACTCAGGGCTCACTGATGTACAGTGTTCGCTGAATGCATAAATTAAAGAACATGAGTTTCCTATCGGCGGTACTAAACAGACTTAGTATTTATCTTTGATAGTGAAACTCTAATACATATTGTCTACTTACAATTTTCACTAAGTGTTTCGCAGGGTCATTATCAAATCACTGAGGGTTTGGATCAACAATCTCCCCCTATTTGATGATGACATAGCAATAAAAGAAAATTGCTAAGTATACAAACATAAGGATAAAAAGGACTCATAAAATATTTGTCCCGTTTACTGTTTTCAGGGATCTTTTTAAGTACTGATAGAGTAAAGTACATTCACTGAAAATGTTCATTTACTTTCGTATAGATTACAGAGGGAAGTGGAAAAATTACAAGTACAGTGAATAATAATTACAAGTACAAAAAGTTACAAGCTGATAAAGATAGAAGAATTACAAAAGGATTATATCAGTTATTCAGGCTCATTCTTGATAAGAAGTTCATCAAGAGTATTTGTGGTTGGAATCATCCAATCAGGAACTTTTTCTCCAAGTGCCCTTCTTCGTTGTGCTTCTTTGTAGATCAGGGGCTTCATGAAGTGTCCGAGAAGGTCATCTCTAAAACCGCACCAGTAGATAAGATCTCTGAGCTGTTCGATAGGGGCAATGCATAGCTCAGAGATGCGTTGAAAGCATTTTCGTCTAGTGCAGTCAATGAAGAAAATACCATAAGGTTCACTTAGGAATTTTCTGGGGATAAAGCGTTCACCCGGGGCAGGGAGACGTCAAGTACTGATGTGATTTTTCCCGACCGTCTATTAGTTGCATAAGATAGTAGTGGTGGAACCGCGACCCGTTGTCTATAAGGAGACAATAACCTTGGTATAAGATACGCCACAATCAACCCACCAAGCTGATTGATAAGTATTGAACGCCACAAGCAAGAAGACTTGATAAGTTCTAAAGTTCATAAAGAACTAAAAGAGTTTAAAACTCACAATATGATTCAAATCAAGGATGTCTTCAAAAGATTACAAAAGCAACCTATTTATAGGGCTCAAAATACTAATCAAAAGACTTAATTTAATTCTAGACTTTAATTGAAGCAACTCTTAAATATCTTGTGATAAATAGCTTCATAATGATAGGGACCTTCAAAATGCCTTCCAAATTCAATGAGATGAGTTACTTGAACTTGGATCTTTTATTGGGCAGATTCATGGACGTCCTTCCTTCTTCATTTTGGGCTTGAATCCTTCTTGGATTGTTGTAATAAGACTTCTCTTTAAGTGGGCTTTGATTTGATTCCATTTGGACTTGAAATGAGTGACTTATGGCTTAAACATGGGCCATATGTGGACTTGGCCGAATTTTCTTGGATTTGGGTGATCTAGAGATGAATTAACCACAACTTGGGCTGCCAAGACTTAGGATAATCTTGGCCTTCGATTTGGATCAAAAGTCAAAGGTCTCCTTGGATACTTGATGGCGTGATGAGAGATTGTTTCCAACAGGATTTTATCAACCCATTAAGAGCATCATTGAACATTTTGGACCTGCATCTTGTGATCGGTCCAATCTGCCATTTCAACAGATCTTCGTCAATTGGGTCTTTGGATGTGCTCACATCATTCCCCCTCTATTCAAAGTGATTTGTCCTCAAATCGTCACCTGCAATGAAAGGACTCAAATCAGAAACGTTGAATACATCATGCACATTATACTCAACAGGCAAGTCAAGTTTGTAAGCATTGTCATTAATTTTCTGCATGACTTGGAATGGCCCATCTTCCCTTGGCATCAGTTTTGACTTCCTTTTAGTTGGAAACAGTTCTTTTCTCAAATGAAGCCACACCCAATCTCCAGGTTCAAATGTGACCTTTCTTTTGCCCTTGTTCGCTTGTTGCTCATACTTCTTGGTGCGCTCTTCGATGTTGCTTCTAGCCTTCTCATGTATCTGTTTAACAAATTCAGCTTTCTTCTTGCCATCTAAATTTAGTTGTTCACTCACAGGTAAAAGAGTTAAATCCATTGGAGTTAATGGCTTAAAACCGTACACAGTTTCAAAAGGTGAAAACTTGGTAGCGGAATGGAGATGACGATTATACGCAAACTCAACATGAGGCAAGCATTGCTCCCAAGTTTTGACATTTTTTCCAATTATTGAACGCAACAAAGTACCAAGAGTGCGGTTCACAACTTTTGTTTGCCCATCAGTTTGGGGTGACAAGTTATTGAAAACAAGAGTTTTGTTCCCAATTTCCCCCATAAGGTTTTCCAAAAGTAACTCAAAAATTTGGTGTCTCCGTCCAAGACAATGGTTCTTGGCATCCCATGCAACCTCACTATTTTTTTGCAAAATAAATCAAAAATATGTGATGCATCATTAGTTCGATTGCATGCAATGAAATGAGCCATTTTAGAGAACCTGTCAACAACCACAAAAATTGAGTCTTTACCGCCTTTGGTTTTTGGCAAACCCAACACAAAATCCATTGAAAGATCAACCCACAATTCACTTGGTATTGGCAAAGGAGTATATAAACCATGAGGTTGAACTTTTGATTTCGCCTGTTTGCAAACAATACAATTTTCACATATTTTGCCAACATCGACCTTCATTTTTGGCCAATAAAAGTGTTCTTGCAAGATTGACAAAGTTTTGCCACGCCAAAATGACCCATAAGGCCACCACCATGTGCTTCCCTAACCAAAAGCTCTCGCAAAGAAGAGTTAGGGATGCAAAGCTTTGATTCTTTAAACAAAAACCCCTCATGTATGAAGAACTTTTCAAAAGAAGATTTTTCACACGTTTGAAAAATCTGCCCAAAATCAACATCATCGTGGTACAAATCTTTGATTTCTTCAAATCCAAGAATTTTATAGTCAAGAGAAGAGAGTAAATAGTATCTCCGTGAAAGTGTATCAGCAACAATATTTTCCTTACCTTTCTTGTACCGGATGACATAAAGAAATGTCTCAAGAAACTCAATCCACCTAGCATGCCTTTTGTTCAACTTTTGTTGCCCTTTTAAGAATTTCAAGGATTCATGATCAAAATGAATTACAAATTCTTTGGTCCCCAAATAGTGCTGCCATGTTTTTAATGCACGAACCAATGCATACAATTCCTTGTCATAAGTGGGGTAGTTCAAAGTCGCTCCATTCAGTTTCTCACTAAAGTATGCCAATGGTTTACCTTCTTACATCAAAACTGCACCAATTCTAACACCCGATGCATCACACTCAATTTCAAAGGTTTTATCAAAGTTGGGCAAAGATAACAAAGGAGCATGAGTTAATTGAAACTTAAGTTATTCAAAAGCTTGCTCTTGTTATTTGCCCCATTTGAAACCAACATTCTTTTTAATGACTTTGGTGAGTGGTGATGCCAAAGTGCTAAAGTTTTTGACAAATCTACGATAAAAACTCGCAAGACCATGAAAACTTCACACTTCACTTACACTCTTTGGAGTTGGCCAATCTTGGATGGCCTTTACCTTTTCTTCATCGATGGAGATTCCTTGTGAGCTCACCATGTATCCAAGAAAAACAACATGATTAGTACAAAAGGTGCACTTCTTCAAGTTTGCAAAGAGCTTTTCCTTTCTAAGCACACTCAAAACAGAAGTTAGATGTTCAAGATGATCATCCAAACTCTTGGAGTAAATCAAAATATCATCAAAGTAAACAACCACAAACTTTCCAAGGAATTCTCTGAAAACATGGTTCATTAATCTCATGAAAGTACTAGGAGCGTTAGTTAAACCAAAAGGCATCACTAACTATTCATATAAACCATGTTTTGTTTTGAAAGCAGTTTTCCACTCATCACCCTCTCTCATACGAATTTGGTGATAACCACTTTTCAAATCAATTTTCGAAAATAACTTTGCACCATACAGTTCATCAAGCATATCATCTAACCGAGGAATTGGATGACGATACTTTACCGTGATATTGTTGATGGCGCGACAATCCACACACATCCTCCATGAACCATCCTTCTTTGGTACTAACAAAACTGGAACATCAGATGGACTCATGCTTTCTCGAACCAATCCTTTTGCAAGTAATTCTTCAACTTGTCTTTGTAACTCCTTGGTTTCTTCCGGACTTGTTCTGTAGGCTGGTTTATTTGGAATGAACGCTCCAGGTACAAAGTCAACTTGGTGTTCAATCCCTCGAATTGGTGGCAATCCATCGGGAACTTCTTTCGGAAACAAGTCTTCAAATTCCTGCAAGACAGACATAACCTTGCTCGGAATGCTACCGACCAAGTCATTAGTGGCTAGTTGGGCTTCTTTGAACAAAGAAGCACAAAAAGCATTTCATAATTTAAGGCTTCTTTGATCTCACTCTTTTTAGCCAAAGCACAATATCGACTCTCTTTTTTCCGTCAAATATTGTTTTATCTTTTCCTTTTTCTTTCGAGCCTTGTTCATTATTTTCTTTTGGCTCTTTCATTTTTTTTTGCATCTTTTTGCAGTTTAACTTGATCTTCATAAACCTGACTAGGTGACATGGGTACAAGAGTTACGGGTTTGGCTTTATGTACAAATGTGTATTTGTTGGTAAAGTCGTCATGCTTTACATGTCGATCATATTGCCATGGCCTCCCAAGCAGCATATGACTAGCTTGCATAGGTACAACATCAAATAACACTTCATCTTCATATTTACCTATGCGAAATGAGACCAAAACCTGTTTTGAAACCCGTACCTCACCACTATCATTAAGCCATTGAAGTTTGTATGGATTTTGATGCTTCGTCGTAGGTAGACCAAGCTTTTCAACCATAGATGAACTAGCCACATTAGTACAACTCCCCAATCAATGATAACACTACATACCTTGCCTTCAACGTAGCATCGAGTGTGAAAGATGTTCTCCCTTTATGCATCATCAACTTCCTTGGAATGAGCACTTAAGGCTCTTCTCGCCACCAACAAGTCTCCTTGGACAGCAAACTCTTCATCATCATCCGAACCCTCGGGAGAGTTCATAAAATCTGAATTATCTGTCTCGATTTCTCCGTCTTCTCTAATCACCATGGCAAGCTTGTTTGGACATTGACTTACAATATGACCCCTGCCTTGACACTTAAAACACTTTATGTCACAATTCTTAGGAGTATAAGAATCGGATTTTCCTTTTGAAGTGTTTATATCTTTAAAACCAGATTTAGGATTAGAAGAAGAAGATGTGTTTTCAATTTTCTTTGAAGAACTTGTCTTCCAACTACTATTTCGTGATCCTCCCCCTCTCTTAAGTTGTTTCTCAATTTTAACAGCCATATGAACCATATCCTCAATTTCAACATAATGGTACATTTCAACACGGTCTCTTATTTCAAAATTTAAACCATGTAAGAACCTGGCCATTGTAGCTTCTCGATCCTCCTTAATGTTGGCCCTTATCATGATAACCTCCATCTCCTTGAAGTAATCTTCAACACATTTGTTTCCTTGCTTTAGATTTTGAAGCTTGTTGTGAAGATCACGGAAGTAGTGGCTAGGCACAAAACGTCTTCTCATGACCATCTTCATTTCCTCCAAACTCTCGATAGGTCTTTCTCCATTCCTTCGCTTGCTAATAAGAAGTTGATCCCACCATGTTAGTGCATAATCAGAAAACTCAATGACAGCAAGTTTTACCTTCTTTCGATTGAAGTATTCATGACAGTCAAATATGAACTCCATTTTTTGTCTCCCAATCGAGGTATGCTTCCAGATCTGACTTTCCTTGAAAAGAAGGGACTTTCATCTTTGTGGAACTCAAACTGTTGTCTATACGTCGCCTCCTCCTAGCCGATCTCCTTTCAGATTCCCTCTCCCATTCATCGCTTCTTTCATCCTCATTCAAAACGGAACCTTCACGAGATGGCTGCCTTTGTGCATTTGCTTCTATTCGATCCATTCTTTCATGAACTTGGTTGAATTCATTTGTCATCATCCGCCGCATTTCATCCATTAGGGCTTGGATTTGTAGGTTCGGAAGAGGTTTTTCATCTCCCATCTTAAAATTCTGCAAAAATAAGATTAGGTCCTCACAAAACTCCCTCACGTGTTTCTCTCAAAAAAATGATTCAACCCTCGTGTATCTCACAAATGGCTTTTACCCTCTATTGATCTCACCACACAACCTTTTACCACTCTTTTAAATCTCTTAAAGTTCTAAAAGAACTAAAGAAACAATTATCAAGTTTGGCTTGTGGCCTTGAGGAATTCAAACTTACCAAACAACTTGAACTACGATATATCAAATAATCACGATATAACAAGAAGATGTTGTACTTCACTTTTTGTGTTTCTTTTTTTTTTGCTATTTTTTTTCTTTTGTTGCTTTTTTTGCCGATATTTTTTTGTTTTTTTTACTCAGCCTTTTTTGTTTTTTTTCTTTTTTGCATAGAATTATGTACTACTAGAAATTAGAGAAAGAAATGTAGAAGAGCAAAATTTGATGACTTAAGTTCAATCGTCACTAGTAGGAACCAAGCCAACTTGTGACAAGACCCGCTACCAATATGTGATTCTTGGATATCAAGAGAAAGAAATTTACAAGATGGAAAAGTAGGAAAGAAATTAATGCAAACCAATAGCGCCAGCTCTGATACCAATGATGTGATTTTTCCCGACCGTCTATTAGTTGCCTAAGATAGTAGTGGTGGAACCGCGACCCGTTGTCTATAAGGAGACAAGAACCTTGGAATAAGATACGCCACAATCAACCCACCAAGAGCTGATTGATAAGTATTGAACGCCACAAGCAAGAGGACTTGATAAGTTCTAACGTTCACAAAGAACTAAAAGAGTTTAAAACTCACAATATGATTCAAATCAAGGATGTCTTCAAAAGATTACAAAAACAACCTATTTATAGGACGCGAATTACTAATCAAAAGACTCAATTTAATTCTAGACTTTAATTGAAGCAACTCTTAAATATCTTGTGATAAATAGCTTCATAATGATAGGAACCTTCAAAATGCCTTCCAAATTCAATGAGACGAGTTACTTGAACTTGGATCTTTTATTGGGCAGATTCATGGACGTCTTTCCTTCTTCATTTTGGGCTTGAATCCTTCTTGGATTGTTGTAATAAGACTTCTCTTTAAGTGGGCTTTGATTTGAGTCCATTTGGACTTGAAATGAGTGACTTATGGCTTAAACATGGGCCATATGTGGACTTGGCCGAATTTTCTTGGATTTGGGTGATCTAGAGATGAATTAACCACAACTTAGGCTACCAAGACTTAGGCTAATCTTGGCCTTCAATTTGGATCAAAATTCGAAGGTCTCCTTGGATACTTGATGGCGTGATGAGAGATTGTTTCCGACAGGATTTCATCAACCCATTAAGAGCATCATTGAACATTTTGGACCTGCATCTTGTAATCGGTCCAATCTGCCATTTCAACGGATCTTCATCAATCGGGTCTTTGGATGTGCTCACATCAAGTACTGATAGATCAGGGTCAGGACCAAGGACTTCTTCTCGTGAGAAGCCGATGTCGGTTTCATTTCTGATAGGAGGACCTGAAGCTGAAGATGTTTTCTTTTTTTTTTTGCAGCAGGCCTTTTTTGTTGAACTGGAGGAGGAGGAGGGATATCCACAGCTGATGTAACCAAGTCGATTTGCTTGTTCAGAGCTTTCTCGACAAAGGATTTGTAGTTTGAACGTGACCGCTGAATGGCTATCCGCATCTCCAACCATTCAGATAAACCGAGCTTATTAAGCCACGATATGAAGATAGTTGCCTTATGACCATTTTCCCTAAAGATGTCGATATCAATGACTGGAACGTCTTTGAGTGTCTTTCCCCTGATGTTTACCTTATTGATTCTGGATGAATGATGTCGATAGTGGCATTTTTCTTTGCACCAAGTCACAGTAGATTTAGAGACCTTGGCTTTTTCTTCTCTGACCTTTTTGGCGTCCTTCCACAATTGTCGCTGAACGGAGATAGGAACCTTCTTTAATTCAGGGTCCTTCACCGAACGTTGAACGAGCTCAATAGCATATTCTTTGTCTTTTTCTTCAGCTCTTTTTCGTTCGGCAAGGAGTTTCTCAGCCTTGAAAGGTTCAGTGATTTCCTTTGTTGATAGGATGTTGAAATGAGGAGGAACGATGCGCTGAGCCTCAGGCTTTTGAATTATGGTTGCTCTCTTTTTCAATTCTTCTTCACTTGGCTTTTGAGGAACCAAGGAAGGTCTTTTATTGTGCGGGAGCAGTTCTTCTTCTTGTTCAGGTTCATCAGTCTCAGCGAAGTCTAAGACCAGAATTATTTATAACTCATCAGCTCTTGGAGCTGGGATTATTGGTGAGGTAGGAGGAGCTTCAGCTTGACCCTCAAGCGAGGGAGAGGACTAGCTGAAACAAGTGATCAAAAGATTAGACCATTTAAGAAAAACACAAAGAAAAGAAGGGTTTAAGTGTGTAGAGGTTTGATGGAGAGTAGAACTGAGGTTGAGAAAGGATAGAGGAGGAATGCAGAGTAGGGAAAGAGAAAGTATATTATCTGACAAAGTGGCTTTCTGAGAAGGATTGTCATGTTGTCTTCAGCGAAGCCTTTGTTTTTGCTTTTATCGACCGCAGTCGATGCAGGCTTTTTGGTTGTCCCCTCCCCTGATTCATTGAAAACTATCCCTTTAAGAGCTGGGGTTTTCTTGAGTTTGGGCAGGATGACGAAGCCATCGAAATCATCATCATCATCGTCATCATCATCATTTTTGGGTGATGATGAAGGTTCGTCATCCTGAAGATCCAGGTCTTCATCGTCTTCTTCTTCTTCTTCTTCTTCCTCAACTTCTTTTTCTTCTTCCTCTGAGGATTCAACATGCACTGGTGAATCAGCATGTTCTTCGACATTCTCCCCCTCAGAATTAGTGGTGGCCAAATTTTGGTTTCGGGCCGGGTCGGGGGAAAAGCCAGTCCCAAACAGTGAAAGCAAAAACCGGTTCTTCCGAAAACCGGGTCGGGTCGGGCCGGGTTTAACCCGAAAATCCCTGACCC
>JAWVWS010000392.1:0-25000 GCA_033807775.1 Saussurea involucrata | reverse complement strand
TTGGAGTAACGGTCCTTGACTGGATGATCCCTACAACAAAGACCCTTGATGAACTTCTCGTTAAGGAAGAACCATTTGGCTGATAGGATTTCCTTGTAATTTTTCTATCCTTTATCAGCATATATCTTTTGTACTTGTAAATTTATTTGCTGTACTTGTAATTTTTCCACTTCCCTTTGTAATCTTATACGAAGTAAAAAGAAAATTTTCAGCGAATGTACTTTACTCCATCAGTACTCAAAAGATCCCAGAAAACAGTAAAAGGGACAAATATTTTATGAGTTCTTTTTATCCTTATGTTTTCATACTTAGCAATTTTCTTTTGTTGCTATGTCATAATCAAATAGGGGGAGATTGTTGATCCAAACCCTCAGTGATTTGATAATGACTCTCTTTAAACACTTAGTGAAAATTGTAAGTAAACAATATGTATTCGAGTTCCACTATCGCTGATAAGTACTATGTCTCTTCAGTACCGCTGATAGGAAACTCACGCTCTTTAATTTTAACATTCAGCAAAAACTGTTCATCCATAAGCTCTGAGCCTGTTCAGTCTTAAAGATGATCGCTGATAAGTTTTAGTTGTTTACGTATGATCCCTAAAGACAAGTTTCACGTCAGCATATGTTCTACGTTGAAGTCGAAGATCAAGCCAAGAACCAGCGAAGTCTACTAATGAGCTGATATGGATATCAGCGAAGCCAAGATTTGTCCACTCAATGTGAAGTTACAAGTAGAAGACTTTAGCAATCGCTTAGCTTTATCACTCGCTGATAAAGTACTGTTCAACGAACGCTGATCATAAGGTTTACTGTTGTAAGATTTATGCAACCTTAGAGATTCACTTAAAATAGAACTCAGTGCAAGTATACACCTTGAACTACTATCATCTCGTAACAAGTAATAATGGTAAAAGTACCAGATATCGATCCACAGGGAAAACTTGTGAAAGCTTTTCAACAGTCCAGTCTTTAAAAACCGATTTCAGATGGCGATTTCGAAAACAGATTGTTTGATTGGTTGGTTTGAGTTATCAGCTAAAAATCAATTCTAAAGAAGAAGCACATGGTGCAAAGCTCCATAAAGATGAAAACAAGTGATAGAGTAAAAAGGTATTATAACATCCAGCCAGTTCTCCAGCACAAGTGCTATAGGACTGCCACAACACCAACTATCGGTTCAAACGGCCTCCCAAGAGTACACACTGGTCGACGTGTTATCGATACGATATCATTTATGTTAGACTTCGTGAATCCTAGCACAACACAGTGTTACCATCCTACACCGTAAGAGTATAGTACTTGTCAGGCACTAAAACTATTTAGTAGTCTTCTCTTATTATTTCAAATAAGTAACCTTAACCTTAACACTGAATGTTAATGCATTTTCATACATAAAATTAGTTGTCAATTAATTAAATGCAATCTTCAATGTAAGATCAATCACCTGAAATAAATAGTTAGATACAATGTTATACTCAATACACCTCTTCACTTTCACACAAATTTTACATCTAACTTTACTTTACACCCCAAGCTCAGGCGGTTAGCCCATCATGGCTTGATTTCTTCTTTCGAAAGGTGTAAGAAACGTAAATAACATAAATGGAAAATACTGAAAGGAAATTGTAAGAAAGTAAATTACAGAAATGAAAAGACGGAAATTAAAATGCAGGAATTTAAACAACAAGAAAATAAGGACAATAATAAGAACTAAGAATGCAAGGAAACATAATTATTAATCTACTGAGGTAACTTGTTCGCCAAGTTATGAAAACTTGTCTTGCAAGTTACGTCACAAAACTACTACTTGCCTTGAACACGTTGGAACTTGAAATATTAACTTAAACAACCAAAGATTGCGAAGTAAATGGAGGAAAGAACTCAAAACTAAAAATCACAAATCTTGAGAAGTTAAGTAAGTAACATAAACAATATCGAGAACTTGAAAACTTGTTAAAATCGGAAATTAAACACTAGAAATTAACTTCGAACCACTTAGATTAAACCTTGAAACCGAAAGCTTTAATACACACTGGAATCGTGACTACAGATGTGAATATTAAGGGGTAACTAGACAGCAAATTAAAAGGTAAATAAGAACTAGAGAGAAAAGCTAAGCACTTGTAAAGATTTAAGTGTTTTTAGCTTCAAAAGCATGTTAATAACAAGCATACAAGCCTTCTATTTATAGGGGAGTTGAGTGGAGACAAAGCAATCAAAAGCTGATTAAGACTGATGTCCCATTGTACTTCATGTCCCCTCCAAAAGTCAACTCCAGCCTTGTCATCAAAAGAGGCTTCGGCCCAAAGTTTCTTCAAAAAGGGCCCAGCTGCTAACTCCTGCGACACTCCTACATCATTCCTTCTGCGTTCAATTCCTATAGTATTGCCGTAGTAGTGCTCAGCCAAATTCTGCAATTTATTCAAAATAGTCCCAATAAGATCCAAAAACAGAGATTATACCATTAAATCATGCTTGACACCAAAAACACAGAAAATGCTAAAAAGCTAATAAAAATGACTCAATTACTGACTTTGGGCAAATAAAACAGACTAAAAATCTACTAAAAACGGCTAAAAAATGGTTAATAAATTAACCCTATCACAACCTCAAACTTAAAACGTTGTTTGTTCCCAAATAACAAAAATAAACAGAAAATAAAGACTCAAGTTTCTAAAAAGACTAAGAACCTAAAAAAATTAGCCTTTGTTTTATCCATAATCATAATGCAAACCACTGTTTAAGCACAAACCTGTTCAAAGCATACCTAGCATGAAACCAATAGCCCTTCATAAACTGACTTATTCATCTAAGCATGTAAGCACACCTTCATAGCCAACCTGAACTTCCCTAGTGTTAACAGAAATCAACAAGGCATACACTGTTTGGAATTGGGGTATGCATTCGGCTTTTCCTTTGCTTCTGATGCTTTGCCTTTTTCCACACACTCACATGATCACTCAATGGCACAATTTTCCTGCCATTCATCTCATATTGAGGTATAATGTGGACTCATTTGTCTCTTTTAACATTTAGGTGTCTTTGACACACTATTAAGCACAAAAAGAGCACTTTGCTCATGTAAGATTTGTAGGGCATCATGAAAGAATTGTAAGGTTTGCCTTAAGGTGTGTGAGGCAAATCTTACCCCACCTCAAACTTGAAATGGACAATGTTCCCATTGTCAAGGAAAATAGGAGCAGAAGAGGTCTGGATGGGTTTTTGATGTATGGCTTAGTGAGGAAAATTCCCTTGATGATTTAATCTTGACAGGTTGGAAAGCTGTGGGTGAGCTATGCTAGAAGTTCATTCTCAGCTAAACAAAACATCAGATTATTGTGGCTATAAGTACACACCAATCATGTCAAGGCAGCAGCGGAAACAGTGGTGCATGCATACAGATTATGAATGAAACAAAGACATGAAAATCAGTTCCCAAGAAAAACATTGAAGCAGAAAAGCAAAGATGAGAATGGGAAGAAACAAGACTCAAACACTGCTATCAGGATTTAATGATTCAGACACAAACTGTCAAAAGACAATTTTTGGACTCAATTAAGCAAATTATCCAAACCAATCAGACTTTTAGGTACTGATCATGGAATAAGAACACACAAGACTCATAAGAATTGACTCAATTAACAAGGTGAAGTCAAGACATGTTGATCATTCATGCAAGATCCACAGTAAAAGCTAAAAGACAGCAAAAGCCCGTGTTAAACAGATAAACTGCCAAATGGCCGAATCCCACATAAATGACTTGGTGTGCAAAAGAATGCACACCTCAAACTTGAACTCAAAATAGTAAACCAGCAAAAAGGGAATTAAAATTGAAATTGGTGTGCAACAAAGTGCACACCTCAAACTTGTTCATTGCCAAAGTGGCAGAACAGGTCCAAACAACACCAAAAGGGCTTAACAGACTAAGACATGCACACAAATCAACAAATAAATGGAAGAAAATAATTTAGCAAATCAAAAAAAATAAAAGATGATAGAACCTGTCCTACTCATGATGATTAGGTGAAGCATCAGAATCTGGTGTCCTTGTTGTTCTTTTAGTTGGTATTGCACGTGGATCAGACCATTGTCCGTTATTGTCAGAAATCTTTTCAAGGATTTAATATCCTTCATTGTAGGTACAAGCTGTGAAAGATCCATTTGCAGTAGCATCAAGCATTTGTTTAGCATTGATATTTAGGCCACTGTAAAATGTCTCTAGTTTAATGCAATACGGAGTGCCATGGTGAGGGCATTTCTCAACAACTCTTTAAACCTATCCCATGCATCAGGAACTGCTTCATTGTCCATCTGTTTAAAAGTGCAGATTTCATTTATGGACTTAGCATTCCTGGTGGGTGGAAAATATTTTTTTAAAAACTTTTCTGCCATTTGGTTCCATGTAATTATAGAATCTGGCTGCAACGAGTTGTACCAGGATCTTGTTTTATCTCTTAGAGAGTATGGAAAAAGTTTTAGCTTTAAAGCATCGTCCTGTACACCTGGCAGTTTAAAAGAATCTGTAATCTCCATGAAAGATCTGAGATGAGAATGAGGATCTTCATGCGCCAAACCAGCGTATTGGCCGTTTATTTGAAGCATATGAAACATTATCGGCTTGGGATCAAAATGATGTGTTTCGAGGGTAGGCTTTAGTATTCCTGAATGTAATTGATTTAAAACATGAACATCATACGCCATAATACCTCCATTTTAGAGTTAGAAAGCCTGAAAATGTTTTGTTCCTCATCTTCAAGATTATGAATTGGCCTATTTTCAGGAATCTGACGAGGAATTTGGCGAGGGATTTGCCTAGGATTAGGTCCATTTCTAGGAATTGGTCC
This sequence comes from Saussurea involucrata, assembly GCA_033807775.1. NCBI lineage: Eukaryota > Viridiplantae > Streptophyta > Magnoliopsida > Asterales > Asteraceae > Saussurea > Saussurea involucrata. The sequence goes on along the minus strand of JAWVWS010000392.1, from coordinate 20,154 downwards.
ATTTCCAGGATTTCCATTGCCAAGATTTCCATTATCGGGATTTTCAAGATTTTCGAAATTTTTGAAATTTTCCCAATTCATGTCAGGGTTTCCACCATTATTGGGTGGTCTATTAACAGGCTGACCATCCGGCCCAAATTCGAAGTTATTTTCACCTTCATCCGATGTGTACTCATTTTCAGACATCATTGGAGAGTTGCGAGCTAAAGCTACTCTTTGTGCTTTCCTTCTTTGTCTAAAAGTGCGTTCAATTTCAGGATCAATTTGAAAAAGTTCTCCGTGCAATATTCTGGGCATGCACTGTTTTTCAAAAAGGTGGTAGAAAAATCAGAGATTAAAAACTTTACCTTAAAACGAAATTCTTTCAGCAAAGTAGTCCCCGACAACGGCGCCAAAAACTTGTTGTAAGATTTATGCAACCTTAGAGATTCATTTAAAATAGAACTCAGTGCAAGTATACACCTTGAACTACTATCGTCTCGTAACAAGTAATAATGGTAAAAGTACCAGATATCGATCCACATGGAAAACTTGTGAAAGCTTTTCAACAGTCTAGTCTTTAAAAACCGATTTCAGATGGCGATTTCGAAAATAGATTGTTTGATTGGTTGGTTTGAGTTATCAGCTAAAAATCAATTCTAAAGAAGAAGCACAGGGTGCAAAGCTCCATAAAGATGAAAACAAGTGATAGAGTAAAAAGGTATTATAACATCCAGCCAGTCCTCCAGCACAAGTGCTATAGGACTGCCACAGCACCAACTATCGGTTCAAACGGCCTCCCAAGAGTACACACTGGTCGACGTGCTATAGATACGATATCATTTATGTTAGACTTCGTGAATCCTAGCTCAACACAGTGTTACCATCCTACACCGTAAGAGTATAGTACTTGTCAGGCACTAAAACTATTTAGTAGTCTTCTCTTATTATTTCAAATAAGTAACCTTAACCTTAACATTGAATGTTAATGCATTTTCATACATAAAATTAGTTGTCAATTAATTAAATGCAATCTTCAATGTAAGATCAATCACCTGAAATAAATAGTTAGATACAATGTTGTACTCAATACACCTCTTCACTTTCACACAAATTTTACATCGAAACTTTACTTTATACCCCAAGCTCAGGCGGTTAGCCCATCATGGATTGATTTCTTCTTTCGAAAGGTGTAAGAAACGTAAATAACATAAATGGAAAATACTGAAAGGAAATTGTAAGAAAGTAAATTACAGAAATGAAAAGACGGAAATTAAAATGCAGGAATTTCAACAACAAGAAAATAAGGACAATAATAAGAACTAAGAATGCAAGGAAACAGAATTATTAATCTACCGAGGTAACTTGTTCGCCAAGTTATGAAAACTTGTCTTGCAAGTTACGTCACAAAACTACTACTTGCCTTGAACACGTTGGATCTTGAAATATTAACTTAAACAACCAAAGATTGCGAAGTAAATGGAGGAAAGAACTCCAAACTAAAAATCACAAATCTTGAGAAGTTAAGTAACTAACATAAACAATATCGAGAACTTGAAAACTTGTAAAAATTGGAAATTAAACACAAGGAATTAACGTCGAACCACTTAGATTAAACCTTGAAACCGAAAGCTTTAATACACACTGGAATCGTGACTACAGATGTGAATATTAAGGGGTAACTAGACAGCAAATTAAGAGGTAAATAAGAACTAGAGAGAAAAGCTAAGCACTTGTAAAGATTTAAGTGTTTTTAGCTTCAAAAGCATGTTAATAACAAGCATACAAGCCTTCTATTTATAGGGGAGTTGAGTGGAGACAAAGCAATCAAAAGTTGATTAAGACTGATGTCCCATTATACTTCATGTCCCCTCCAAAAGTCAACTCCAGCCTTGTCATCAAAAGAGGCTTCGGCCTAAAGTTTCTTCAAAAAGGGCCCAGCTGCTAACTCCTGCGGCACTCCTACAACATTCCTTCTGCGTTCAATTCCTATAGTATTTCCGTAGTAGTGCTCAGCCAAATTCTCCAATTTATTCAAAATAGTCCCAATAAGATCCAAAAACAGAGATTATACCATTAAATCATGCTTGACACCTATTAAAAATGACTCAATTACTGACTTTGGTCAAATAAAACAGACTAAAAATCTACTAAAAACGGCTAAAATATGGTTAATAAATTAACCCTATAATTTACTCTACAAGTTACTTTTGTATTACCCCCACTTGCACGCCTCCGTACGAAAATGTCAGAAACAAAATCCCCTCTGTCCATTATCGTACAACCAACTCTGATTCTACATTGTACATCATGCGGCTACTAAGGTTGTTTACAAAGGTAAAACCATGCAACCAATCAGCTGATGCCACGTGTAAAGTTATACTGCTTTTCATAAAATGCATGCAGTATATAAGAAGAACCCTACTTCAGAAATGAAGTGCTCGGTCATCTTCTTCTTTCTCTCTTTGTGTTAGAATATTACTCTTAGTATTCTTATCTCCTTTCTGTCTTAATTCTAGTGCAAGAAACTTAGTGTTCTTAAGTTGTTTAGTTTAGGCTTAGTCTTTAATCTTGTTCCGCAACAAGTTGTAAATTCTTTGATAAATATCAATAAACAATTTAGAAAAGTAAAATCTGTGTGTTTGTATTCAACTCCCCTTCTACAAACTTGTATAACCCCTCCGGGACCAACAAACCCACACTACTTGCAAAAGGGTATATCCAAAAGACATACACTATATGATTTTGGTTGTTTTGGAATAGACAAAAAGTATCCGGAATATGCGATAAAATTGACTGGTCCTCTTGAACCTGAAAAGGAAGAGGAAACTGAGGAATACAAGTGCGCACACACGTCTAAAATGCAACTTCCTTTTTGTTATGAGCCTTTGAATTGTTATTATGAGAAAAATCAAAAGAAGTACCTCTCGAATGACTACTTTGATTGCTATAAGGTTGTAACGCCCAAGGATTCCTCTAAAAGGGATGAGGTCCAAGCAACCAAAACCAAGACTGAGACGGATGAGTTCAAACTCTATGTTCCCCCTCTCATCTTGGAAGCAAAGATAGTCGAGTTAGAGGAGTCACTCGAGAAAGAAAGGTCAAGTTTTCAAATGGAAAAGCAAGCGCTTATTACGGAACTTGGGAATCTAAAATCCGTCAAAACCAAAGTTGTGTCGGATGAAGGACAGGAAATTCGTCGGTATGAAATCAATAAGCTCACATCAAAACTGGCTGCCTTGGCAACAGATGCGATGAAGGAGCATACGAGAAATGGTCAACTCCAAGAGCAGATTGACTAACTCCAAACTGAAAAGCAGATTTCACCCGAACATTCCTCAAGCTCATCTGACACGTCATCGTGTAAAGCTTTCATTGGAAAAATCTTTTCTACACAAGACGGTCAAGAAACTCAAGATAAGTGTGTTTTAAGGAATTTGAACTCTGATTTTTTCTTAGCTTCCGCACCAAATTCCCCAAAGTACACTGACACAAAGTGTTCCTCGCCTTCCTCGACCGATCCAAGTCCTGTAATTCCGGATGTCGATTTTTCAGAATTCATGAACTCCGAAGGCAATTCTGATGAAGAGTTTGAGTCGTTTCCCTTCGACAAACCTCTTCCAAGTCATACTGATTTTCTATCACTAGTGGTCAATCGACCGGTCAATTTTCTAAAGGGCGATTGTTCTATAACAAAGACCCCAGATGTGATTAAGATTTCTAAAACTAAGCCTGTTCCTCAAAAACAATCACAGCCGAGGCAAAAGACCGAGCGATCGACTGTCAAAAATCCTACTTCCTCGAAAGCCACTGACCATGATGTCAATGTTGTTTCAGATAAAACCAGTCCCGCTAAACAGGATAAACAAAAGTGGCTAGCCAAGGACTCTATCGAGGATGCTGCATCAAAGTCATTTAATACTGGTTTTTTATCCTAGAATGAACACAAACAATTGTGCTTGGAATCATAGGAATGATTTTGTTAAACGAGATGTTAATTTCCCGATTAAGCTTTATTCCATTCAGCAATTGATTCAATTATCGCATGATTGTTTGTGTTGTTCTAGTTGTGGTTGGGATGACTTTGATGATATAAATAACAATGATTGGTTTGGGTCATATCATATATATAATCATACACCCAAACGCAAACCCCGTAAAAACAAAAAGAAACACCATACACAACGGGGTTCCCAATCAGAGGTTAAACCAAAGCAAGAAGGGAAACCCATTTCAAAACGGGTTACATCTACTGAGGTTAAGCCTACACCTAAGAGGACACCTGTTTCAAAACAAGCTCCTCCGAAAGGTGTAAAACCTACACCCAAGAGGCAACCTGTTTCGAAGCAAGTTCCTCCAAAAGGTGTAAAGCCTAACCCTCCAGGACCCATGTAAATATGGGTACCTAAAGTCCGCTAATCTCATTTTGTAGGACGGTCATGTGTGGTACTTAGACTCGGGATGCTCCAAGTACATGACCGGAAGGAGGGAGCTTCTCACAAACTACAAGGAATTATATGGCGGAGACGTAAGATTCGGGAACAATGACAAGGCGCCGATTTTGGGCTACGGCGACATTGTCCAAGACAAGATCACCATCAAGAAAGTATCATACGTCGCGGGATTGGGACACAATCTGTTCAGTATCGGCCATTTCTGCGACAAAGATCTAGAGGTCAGATTCAAAGCCAAAAGGTGTAGCATTCTCACCGACAACGGAACGGAGCTACTAGTTGGAAAGCGCAAGACCAACCTCTACACCATCGACCTCGCAGCCCTAAAGACCGATAACTCTGTCTGCCTGATGTCAAAGGCCAATTCTCAACAAGCATGGATTTGGCATCGACGCCTCTCGCACCTGAACTTCAAAAGTATCAACAAACTGGTGCTGGGCGGACACGTGAAAGCCATGCTCGATCTTCAATTCGTGAAGGATCGACTCTGTGGGGCATGTGAAATGGGAAAGATGAAGCGAGCGACGCATAAGCCGAAGGCCGCTCCGAGCACGTCCTGGTCCCTCGAACTTATCCATATGGACTTGTGTGGACCGATGCGTGTTCAGAGCATCAACAAGCGTAAGTACTTTCTGGTGATGGTGGATGATTTCTCACGCTACACATGGGTCAAGTTTCTACGCACGAAAGATGAAACCCTGGAGCTGATCATCAACCATTTGAAGACCATCTAACTGAACCTTCAAAGTCAAGTTCAGACTATCAGGACCGACAACGGGACGGAATTCAAGAATCAAACGGTTAACGACTATCTGAATTCAATCGGTATCTTGCAAACCTTCTCGGTTGCACGCACTCCTCAACAAAATGGAGTGGTGGAAAGACGCAACCGTACCCTCGTCGAGGCTGCTCGCACGATGCTTTCTCAGTCCAAACTGCCTTTATTTCTCTGGGCCGAAGCGGTGTCTATGGCTTGTTACACGCAAAATGCTCCATCATCAACAAGCGATTCAACAAGACGCCGTACGAGATCATGAACAACCGCGTTCCGAATATCAAGTACTTCCACGTGTTCGGATGCACGTGCTACGTCATCAACGACAAAGATGATCTAGGAAAATTCAGCCCAAAGGCGGACGAAGGAGTTTGCATTGGATACTCCATGCAGGCTAAGGCGTATCGCGTTTACAACAAACGGCCTAAACCCGTTATCGAGAGTGTAAATGTGACATTCGACGACACAAGCGACAGTAAATCTGAATCATGCATCTGCGTCGAATGCTGATCTTTCAGATTTAGATTTACTGTTTCAATATTTCTATGATGATGTGCTTAACATTTCTACCTCTTGTGTCTCAGCGCAACCACGACTTGAAGCTGCTCAAATCGAGGATTCGGCGAATCTCATTGGTCTTCCGCCTTCGACTAGCACTCCTTCCATCACTGTGGAGATACCTCAGACATCATCCCCAACATCAACTGATACTATCATCCCCCCAGAGGAACCTGTACTAAACCCGGAGATCGCTCCTCAAGATTCATCATCTGCTACAATCAATGATCAGCCTCTGCATTCCTCGGAACCAGAAGTTGCTCAAACTTCGACGAATCCTCCCCCATCTCCTCCGAGAAACCAACCTGCTACGCTTGAATCGGTACAAGACCTTCCATCTAGTGATTACGTGGATCTGGACGCCTCACACTCAACTCAGTAGCCGCTTCCACACACCACCAAATGGACGAGAGCTCATACCTTACACCAGATCATCGGTGATCCCTCGACTCCAGTCCAAACGCGAGGCACATCCGCCAACTTCTGCCTCTTTTCCGGATTCTTAAGCAAGATCAAGCCTACAACCGTCCGTGAAGCACTCGAAGATCCGGACTGGGTCATGGCCATGCAAGAGTAGCTCAATCAATTCGAGGCTCTTAAGGTATGGCGACTTGTCCCACGTCCATCCCACAAGACGGTGATCGGCACTAAGTGGATGTTAAAGAACAAGAAGGACGAGGACGACATCATAGTACGGAACAAGGCGCGTCTCGTGGCTAAGGGATACCGTCAACCAGAAGGGATTGACTACGACGAGACATACGCTCTGGTGGCGAGGATAGAAGCTATATGTATGTTCCTTGCATACGCCACACACAAGAACTTCACGGTCTTCCAAATGGATGTGAAGACCGCATTCCTTAACGGCGAACTCAAGGAAGAATTGTACGTATCATAACTGGACGGGTTCGTGGACGAGAAGAAGCCTGATCATGTATACATACTACACAAGGCCCTCTACGGATTGAAGCAAGCGCCACGGGCCTGGTATGATACGCTAACAATGTTTTTTATAAAATCGGAATTCACACGAGGTAAAATCGATTCAACTCTCTTTATCAAAAACGAAAAAGGTCATATAGTTTTAGTTAAAGTGTATGTCGATGACATAATTTTCGGTTCTACTAATCCTCAGTATGCTAAGAACTTTGCCAAGTAATGGGAATTTTTTTTAAAATGAGTATGTTATGTGAGATGGATTTCTTCCTTGGTCTACAAGTTAAACAACTGTCGACCGGTATATTCATAAACCAGGCTAAGTACATCTGGTATATTCTTAAGAAATTTCAGATGGAACAGTCCTCACCAATGAAAACTCCCATGGCACCCGGTACAAAGTTACACGCCGATCCTAATGGAAAGGACGTGGACACTAAAACGTATCGGGGAATGATCGGTTCTTTGATGTACTTAACCGCTAGTAGACCGGACATCATGTTTTCCACATTTCTTTGCGCCCGGTTTCAGTCAAAACCGAAAGAGACTCACTTAATAGCTGCCAAATCGTATTTTACGTTATTTACGCGATATTGCTGATCTTGGCTTGTGGTACCCGAAAGAGACATGTTTTGAACTGTCTGCATATTCTGATGCGGACCACGCGGGCAGCATGATGGATCAGAAGAGCACATCAGGCCATGTGCAGTTCTTGGGCGATAGCTTGGTGAGTTGGGCATCCAGGAAGCAGCAGTGCGTCTCTACGTCGACTGCCGAAGCGGAATACGTGGCCGCCGCGAGCTGCTCTTCACAAGTGATTTGGATGCGCACGCAACTCAAGGACTACGGCTTCACATACGTCAAGGTGCCCATCTACTGCGACTTGAAGAGCGCAATTGCAATATCCAGCAATCCGGTCCAACATACGAAGACAAAGCACATAGACGTTCGATACCATTTTATCAAGGATCACGTTCAAAGAGGTACAGTCGAACTTTATTTTGTAAATACAGAACATCAGTTAGCAGACCTGTTCACAAAACCCCTGGACGAAAAATGATTTAATTATCTAGTCTCCAGGTTAGGTATGCTAAATCTGTAGACTTTCTCTGATTGTGTGCCCGATACAAGTTACATACATCTACGGGAAATTGTCTACTCATCATCCGTTGTTCACACTCCTGATGATTGAGCATACACTTTCTCGCACTTGTATTCTATTTGTATCAGTTACATAGTTAGGTTGAGTCTCTGTATTTATTAGGTAGATTTCGTCTGTTTACTTTCTTTCCACGTGTGTTTATCTTGTTTATTACTGTCGTCTAATTTATTTGGTTATATCTGTGCTTTCACAAGTGTTCATGTGTTCAGGGGGAGCATGCACCGGTATCAGGTAAGTCTATTCTTTGTTGAGGGGGAGCGTCACACACTATTTTTTCTAACTGCCATAAAGTTTTTTTTCGTGTGTGGATACTCCCGTGTGCATTTCACACTATGCGCACATTATGAAGGGGAGCATAAAACTTTATGTTCATCATTTGAGGGGGAGCGACACAACATTTTTTCTTGAAAAGTATCAAAGTTTTTTTATGTCGACCTCTCTGTTGCACACAATTGCACAAACCGAGGGGGAGTAGAGAAGTCCCCATGCTCAGTTTGAGGGGGAGCGAGAGAAGGTTCTTTCAAAATCCTAATGATCCTATTTTTATTGAAAATTTGAAGAACAGGGGAGTTTTTTTTGTCAAAAGTAACAAAGTATCCGGACAGGTTTCCGGAAACCCATCTATCCGGATAGGTTTCCAGACCGGACACCTATCCGGACCGCATGGGTATCCTAGTAGACCCACCCGGATTATTGGTTCCATATATAAGGAATCTGGACACTCCTTGGTTTCTACTATCCGGATATTTTGAACCCACACAAAACCCCTCGCTTTCTCTCCCACACGGACAATCACACAATCGTCGACTCGCACTCGATTTTCGTTCCAAACTCATGTATGCTTCTCTACTATCTATCTCAATCTTGAATGAGCACATATCACGTACTTACACATAAAAATCGACCACGGATTTGCTTGAATAAGGGTTTCCGAAAACCCATTTCTCATTTTTACGAGTTCGGGTCACATCGGTGCATTTCAGGTCGATATACATGCTTTCGTGGGCACATAGACTACTATCGATACTGCTAGAATAGTTTAAAACGTGCTTGAGGTTGTGATTAGCATGCTTGAACCAATCTGGATGTCGTCCGGATAGTTTTGAACTATCCGGACACATTCAAATTCATCCGGAAACATTGATGGTCAAGATATTTTCTCCGGAAACCTTCAACGTCCGGTAACCCTAGCTGTCCGAAAACCTAAGGGTTTTTGGTAAGTTCAACTATCCAGAATGTTGAGGTGTCCGGTATCCTAGTCATCCGAAAACTCATGATCTATCCGGAAACCAAATTTGTCTGGATTGCTTGCTCTGTCCGGAAACATTCATCACATCCGGACACTTTGGTTGTCCGGATACCCTGATTTTTCCGAAAACCTTTGTTTAAAATGTTTTGTCCGGACACCCCTATGTTCATCATTCCAGTACCATGTTATCTAACTGCCTGTCCTCAATCTGTCTCGGATTGAGCCAATTACTGCAAAGGTACGCGCCTACAATTGTTCATCCGCCTTGATTACTAACTTTGGTTCCTTTTCAAATATTTGTAATGGCGGACCAGGAACAACAACAACAACACCAAGAGCAAATTCCTCCTCAAGAGGAATTTATCGACGAAGCAGCTGATAATGCTTTGGTCCACCCTGACCATGGCATTGAGATGGAAGCTAACAATCATCAGTTGGACGCCGCCGAGTTCCGACCAGAACACCGTGTGGTCGTGGACATTATACTTGGTCACCCTCTCCGTGAGGCCCTCACTGTGACGGCTGACGTCCCCATTCTATACGTCTACCATGTTTGGCTTTCTGCACAAGTCAACACGGCTGCCAATACCTAAACTATCACGGCACGGATCCACAACCATCCTTTCACGCTCACACCCGACTCGTTCCGACGTCTACTATCCCTACCCGAAGCCACCGCCGGCGGACACCAAGGATACGACCCCGCGGTCAATGATACAATACTGTGTGCTAAGGTACGCGCACTCAGATACAACCACGCCATCGACCGACCTTCATCCTTCAACAGAAAATATCTTGCGCCCATCTGGTACACGTTGTTCACCATACTGAACAGGTGTCTCTCATCCAGATGGAGGGGCATAGACCAATGCACAGCCGACTTCCTACGTCTATTCCATGCTATGTGCTACAATCGGCACATCGACTACGCCATGGTGATATGGCGTGAAATGGTACAGGCTATTCGGCAAATCGACGGGTCCAAGTAAAAGAAATTTCTACCTTATCCTCGATTCTTCTCACTGGCCATCAGACAACACATGGACACGAATCCATCCATACCGCGACGCATCAACCATCCGGTATGTCCACCCTTTCATTTGCAATATCTGGTTATTCGCAACCCATCTGACGCCAGAGCCATGCCCTTACCTGAAGCCCTACTGGCATATGCGGACCCCAATGCACCGAGTGTGTTAGAATATAGGAGAGAGTTAGTTGCTCCCATGGTCCAGCCAACGCCGGAGGGACCTCCCCAGGGAGAAAGACCCGAGAGACGTGAGGGTCCGAGAACTAGAGGTGGTAGAGTCCGGGCAGCTGGGGCTCCCGGACGGGGTGTGTTGAGATTACATGGGAGGGGAACAGGCGTGGGCGGTGCATTGGATACGCGAGCCAGTACTACCCTATCCACCCGAGCCGGAACAAGGCAACAACCCCCTATTCCCATCACCCGAACGACGACCGAAGCTGGAACGTTGTCTACACCGATGCTTCACCGTGACCCGGAGCCATACATATGTGATCCTCCCTCACCGACTAGACATGTTGAAGATGTAGAATCCGACTCCACCGAATCCGATACGGACCGTGTCATTCGCGCATCCCTAATACCACCCCGTATCGGACCAAACCCACATTTGACCGAAGGAATCCCATCTGACTCACCGACATCCCCTCTAATCCCTACTACCCAGCCTGATACGGGAGACATAAGGAGAGAGGAGGGAGTATTAGTTGAAGAATTGGAACATGTGAGACGGAGGGAATTGAGATCGAAAACAAATCAAGAGGGAAAAAGCCGTAAAAATACAGAGGCTTCTGAGCGACCCCAAACTTGTGTCATCCAGGTCGCCACATCTACTATCCCGTCTCATCCGTTGGGACGGGGTGTTGAAGAAGCCAATGTGGACCTAGCGGCGCAAGTGCACAACCTCCCAAGCCACTCATCCGTCTCTCAAAAGACGGATGTTTCACTTTTGCACGGGGATATAGCACAAATTCTACCGATCTCTCACTTGGAGAGTATTGGTATTGAAATAAGAGACCAGCAACCCCCGGTTTCGCCGTCTTTCAAAGCACCATCGAGTCTAGAGCCACTTGAAATAGAACATTCTTCGGCTAGGACACAAGATGAGGAAACGAACATCGGTGCTCATCGTGACCCGATCGGAACATTCGTAGCGTCTCTGCTCTCGGGCTGAACGCAAGGATCGGAGGGAAATCCTACCACGGCTACACCTTCGCCAACCGTGAACGTAGGTGGCTCTGCCTCCAAGGTAGATGCCTCAACGGGTGCTCTAAGTGACCCCGGAGTTATTTTACCCGACTTTGTGTCACATGGATCTCAGGACAGTGCCCTAAAGACTGCCTGCGAGGCAATGGGGCAACGATTAACTGCTGAGCTCGACAAACTCAAAAGCTTGGTCAAAGGTAAGGAGAAAGTAGTCGAAGCTGAAACCGCACCAACACCTCCACCGGCTCCTGTTCAGCCAACTTATTCGGTGGACACCCTGAAGACTATGCTCTTGGCCTAGCTGCTCCAACACACCGACACAGATGCCTCAACCGAAGCAGACCTGATCTCCGTTCTACGATCACAGGTCACTGCTCCTTCGTCGTCCATAACCACCAGAATGGATAAACTTGACACGACTCTCAAGGATGTTCAACAAGCCCTAACCACCTTGACCGAGAGAGTCGCCTCTATGGAAGAAACTTGCAAGAGTCAAGCCGGCGGTCTAAAGCGAAGACACGATGATCAGGATGATGCTGATCACCGTGAGGGGGAGAATAAAAGACTACGATTAGCCGAGATCGCCCAGATCCTCACTGAAACTACTGTGGTTCAACCGGAACCCTCAACTGTGGCAACTACAACCGAAGACGAACCCGAAGCCCAGCTGAGCTTAGTCGAGATGGTAATAGATATGGACATCTCTGACGACGAAGACCCAACGGTTGAAAAGCCTGAGGGAACAACACAGGAGTTGGTCACATATGATGCATCAGATAGGCCCGTACTTGATCTGATTGATCCAGACTGCAAGATTGACCCGGAGACCGAAAATGCATGGTACGAAAAATCCACAAGTGCTGTAAATCTCCAGGTAAACCTGATCTTTCCTACTGATGAAGACGATAACGTTGACTACAACCAGTTTCTGCTGCAAAACCTATATGGTACACCCATTCACTCTGCTCAAGCCGCCGAGACTTTTACAAGACCCGAAACTTCAACTGCTGCAAATCCAACATCTTCTTAGCAACCGACAGCTTCTGATCATCCCCCTCCCCAATAACAACAGATCCGATGGGAGAAGATCATGATTCTCATTCCTCACCTGGAGGAATCACTGAAGAAGCTATACGTTCACAGGTTACGCACTATTGAGCCATCATTTTGCCTTGGAATTCCCAGCTCCGACCCGGAATACCAAAGCCAGTACTTAAACGCAATAAAGCAGTGTCTGCCAGTTAGCCAAGTCCAAACGAAGCACATGATGACCGAAGTGCTCAACGTCCAAACATGTAGAATTCTAAAAGTCATGTTTCCAGTATTCACTGTCCGACGAGAAGACGAAAATGAGTGGAGGTTCTCCGAAGCTGACTTCAAGAACCTCAGACCGTTCGACTTCCAAGCTATACTGAAAGACCTCTAAATCAGAACCATCAGACCGCTGCATGTAACCAAAGCGCTCGAAGTTGTTCGTCGATTCCTAATTCGGACAATTATGATGTCCTATCTTACAGACTTCCAAATGGCAATCGAGAACAGAGCTAAGAAGGTAAACCTGCTGAAACCGAATCTGAAAGCGCCCGAACTGAAGATGTATCCCGAGAACGCACTGCTTCTGGAACCATAATTTGGGATAGTCGACATCAATGATCAGAAAGAAAAGAGATTTCTTCGCTTCAGTCAGGTCGACAGATTATGCGATGGTACGCTCCTCAAAGTCAAAGATGCTTTTCGAAACATAATCACTTACGAATCTGAAAACTGAAAGTCGTCGTTTGTTCCCAATCCAAACGAGACAGCCGCACGAGAAGCCTTAGAAGTGATTGAAGACCGCGTCGACTACTGCCGAGCCATCCGAATGTTTGAGGTCCATTTTGCACTCCGAAAAAGATATGTCGAGAACTGGCGTGAACTCGAACTTCAATTCAAAGGGGGAGATTGTTAGGGTCAAATTGTGTTGAATAGAAGTTCAAGGGCTGAATTGTTATTTCCTTATTTTGAGCCTTAATTGTGAACGGGTCGTGGGCTTGTGACCATGGGCCCATAGTATATAATGTGTTTTGTTAGCTTAGAATTAAGCTAGTTGTCATTTTTACTTTCCTAAGCGTATTGTAAACTCTCTCATATTGAAAGTGAATTGGATGACCATTGGAAATCATAACATCTGTTTCTACATCTATTGATTTCTATTACGTTTGTTGCACGAATTTGGAACTCTCAGGTATCTCATGATCATACCTAGTTCACTTAAACTACGGCTCTGATACCAAACTGAAACATCAAAAAACCACGACAAATTTAAACCTTAAATTTTATCAGAGTTAACCACAATTTCGTCCAAACTTTTATGCAAAAATTGAGAATTAGCTATAAAGGTCCACATATACAATTTGAATTATCAAAACAACCTACTAATCTAATCCTTATGACTAAGATCAGATTATATTGGTTGTCTAGGTCATTCATCAAAAACATCCTTGTATATGCTAACTTCTCCATTTCATCACCAAAAGTTGAATATCTGATACCACTCGTCACTCTTCCCTTTATAACTTCCCCGAGCTTGTACCTGGTAAGAAAGTTTAATTTGAAAAGATTAGGCTTACGCCTGGTGAGAACATCCAGTTTTCAAATTAAAACTTTATAAGCTTTGAAAACCAAAATTTTAAACAAACCATATAAACAAACTTGGTTGTCATCTTTCTTACCACATATAACATCTTTCGATGACGGGAATATACCCGATTCCATGAATATGACAAACACTACGTAAGTCATACCATCATGTTCGAGAGCCTACTACGAATCACCACGAATTCTAGATCATTGCTCATGTCCAAGAAATTACAATTAACTCATGTCCATTTCTTAGAGTGGAAGCAGAGATTACAATTAACTCATGCCTATCTCTTATCTTCCCCTAGAAATCAGGTATTACTATTAAGCCACGCCTATTCCAAGATTTCACGTCACAATATGAAATGGGAATAGCAATCATCCCTTGCCAATTCCACATTTCCAAACATAATGGGAATAGCAATTATCCGTTGCTCATTCCATATTACTCAAATATAATGAGAATAGAAATTATCCCTTGCTCGTTCAACATTAATCAAATATAATGGGAATAGCAATTATCCCCTGCTAATTCAACATTAATAAAATATAATGGGAATACCAATTATCCCTTACTCATTTTACATTAATCAAATATAATGCTAGTGCCTATGGATCCATTACACTTCCTAGGATACGTGCATTGTATCAAATCAAATTATACATACTAACATCAAATTATAAGTATGTTCATGCTTCTAGGATTGAATTTCGATTAATTAATCATCCATTGCCAAAAATAATCAGAAGCTCTTAGTTACCGGAAACTCAAAAGTATCCGAAACATCAAAGCTTACCGGACATCAAAAGTATACGTACAACAATACTATTCGGACAAATTGTCCGGAACTCATACCCGGAAACCATTAGAATCCGGGAACAGTCCAGAACTATTATCGGTAAACATAACTTACCGGAAACACATACAATCCGGATGAGATCCGGATACCAAAGTAATCCAGGTAACATCTGGTAACTTATCTGTCCGGAAACTACCTATTTGTCGGATACTACAAGAAATAATGCTTACCGGATACTACACTTTGTCCGGACACCATCGAACAGGAGTTTATCGGATACTACATTTCATCCAGTAACTTCGATCTGGACATCGATTTTACTCATAAAACTCATCTCAATCCAATTTTCGATCAACTTCATATCAATATATATTTTCTAAAACACTTAGACCATTTGCAACCACATATTTCATTCAGTTTCAGCTTCAATTATTTACAAAGGAGACAAACTCACCTGACAAGACTTTTACCCAAAACCACAATCCAGTAATCGAATTCTTCTCTCCACAGATTCAATGACCTATTGAAAGGTGATTCAAACTTGCATTTACCAATCTGTTTAGAAATTAAATAGAGAGGATGATTGCAAACCCTTATCGCAAGGAATCAAATGCTTAATTCTTCTTCTCTCTTTCTCCTGCTCAGAACCGACTTCCAGCTTTTATACAAGACCAACTATCCCAAAAAGACCAATTTATCCCCAAAGTTTTGTAATTCCAAAAATAGCTTAAACTTTGGTCCATTGTTGAAATTAAACTAAATTTTTAGACTTTCCAAAATTTAGCCCAAAACTTTAGTCAACTATTCTTTCAACCTTTTCGAGAAATCGTTTAAAATAACGCTTTCCTATTATTTTAAATGTTTTTCCAAAATGTACAAAATTATGGAAAAATTGAGATGTTACACAATTATTGGGCGATAACCGAGTTTTGTCGGCCAAGAGTTAGGCGACAAGATTTTCCAGCGACAAGTTTTGAGCGATAGAGTTTTATTGGGCAACTGTTGGGCGAGAAGATCTAGGCTAACACTTATCGCTCAAGACTTAAGCGATAAGGATGAACACCGATGAGTTATGAGTTTTCCGGTGAAGAAATTCCAGATTTCGGCGAGTTCACGTTTTTTCGGCGACGAATTGCAACAGTTCAAAACCTTATGATTTCTTGAAGTTTTTCGAAACTGAAAGTTGCAATCTGATTGAAAACAAAATACAAGTCGATCTGTGAAACAAAATTGATCATTAACACTTTTAAACATACAAATCGATAACCATCCTCGTGAACAGCTATGAAGAACATGAAAATTGTCGATCTGCAAAACACTCAAACACAATGATTTGCTAACAATTTGCAAATCTGAAACTTCCAATATGTTTGAAATCTGACAATATCGATTCGTGGATGAAAAAAGTATCAAATAACCCAAATAACACAAGATTGATCATCATCTATACGAAGAACATGATGAACTTTCTATCGAACACCAGATTCTCAAACTGCCATATTGTTGCTGAAAACTGATTTGTAAATTGTATTATGTTTCGAAATGGAGTAAAAATTTACTTGTGAATGTCAAATAGATCAAAACACTGTCCAGTTTCAAAATCAATCAAAATATTTTGAAGAACATAATTTTTCTTAAAAATCCGGATTTAGATCAAAAATTGGTTCAAAACTCAAATTTGATTGAAACAAAAGATTTAGAACTAGTAACTAACAATCAATTAACCAATACAAACACAAATCTAATCCAAAACGATCAAATTCTTGAAATTTTGTCAAGACAATGTCAAAAACTAAAAATTCTACAATTTCTTCAAAAATTGATAAAAATCTTCGAATCGTTGCACAAATTCATCGTTTAGGCTCTGATACCAACTGTGAATTCAAGTAACAATGGATTTGCAATGAATTCTTGTATAGATTGAGAGAAGATTACAAGATATGGGTTAGATCCACTTTCTCTCTCTATACTCTTTCTAGCCATCTCTCTCTAATATTACAAATGATTCTCTCTTGATACGTCCTCTAACACACTCTCTTACAACTCACTATATATATATATATATATATATACCTGCTTTGACTTTCTAATACAAATACCTTGACTTTGACCTCTTACTAACTAATACATGACTTTGACTCACAACTTTGACTCTTTTCAATGTCAACTAAATCTTGCACACGTTTATGCACTAACACTCTTTCCCTTCTTCGTTTCAAATGTTGCACCACTTGGGTTTGAAATTTCCCTCCAAGTTCTTGTCACAGAATTGGCCGATGATGAATAAGTTGTGACTTAGACCCTCGACGTAGGAAACCTTCTTGATGGTGAGGTTTTCTTGAACAATATCTTTGTAACCGAGAATCAAAGAGTAGTACTTGTTCCTAAATCTCACGTTCATGGAGTATTTGTCGGTAACGTTCGTAAGAAGCTCCTTCCTTCCGGTCATGTGTTTGGAGCAACCTAAATCTAAATACCACACATGACTGTTCTGCAAAAAGAGTTAAACATACTTAGATACCCATTTGAAAATGGGTCCTTGAGGGTTAGGTGTAGCACATGTCTTACGAGCCCATCTTGAAATAGGTTTATGTTTAGGAGGTGGTGACTTCTTAACAGTTCGAGAATTAAAAGCATGATAAGTACCAAACCAATCAGATGCATATTTACGCTCAACAAAATCATTCAATCCACAGGTAGATAACAAATTCAATCATGAGATAATTGAAGCAGTTTGCTGAATTGAATAAATCCGTAACACAAAATTTTTTTTGTTCAACAAAAGTACTGGAATTAAAAGCATCATTGTAGTTATTGTCTTTCCTAGAGTGCAAAACTAAATTAAACGAAAGTGTCTTCGTCGTGGTGTCTCTAGATCCTTTAGCTACCCACTTTTTTTTGATAGGTTTTCCTCGACCATTTCTATCTGAAATATCATCAAAACCATGGTTAGAATAGTGGGAGTATTGAGGATGTCAATTGTTTGAGAGATCGGTCTTTTTTCGTTTCTATGAACGGCTTTTAGACTTAGATTTAGTGTTAGAGCCTTTGTTTACAGTCTGGTTTTGAGGGAAAGATGTAGAACATTCTCCCTTGTAAAAGTTGACCGGTGGGTCACGTTTTGGATCAAGAAAATCAACGTGACTTGGAAGTTTTGACGCAAAATCAAACTTACTAAACTCATCATCTGAACAAACATTTGAATTCATAATGGCAGAGAATTCCATTTCCTCATCAGATAGGACTTTGTCAGTTGAAGTAATTGGGGAACTGTTGGAGCCTTTTATTTGCAAAGAATCGTTGACAGAAGCATTTTATAAATCAGAAAGAAGATTCTTCTTGCAAGATTCCAGTTAAGGTCTTGTTCCTTTATAAAAAATAGTTGGTGACGAGGCACCCAAAATTTATTTGCAGGACGAGGTATCAGAGGATGTTGATGAAGGTTCAGATAGAGAAACATTTTCCTCGGTCAGCTTGTTAAGCTTCTCGTGGAGCTCATATTTGATATGTTGCTCTTCCATCAGTTATATCGCCAAAGAAGACAGTTGAGAGGTGCGCTTGTTGATCTCTATCTGAAGGGTTCCTTTTTTTCCTTACATACCAAATCCGCTTGTTTGGAATTGGAACACTCAAGTTTGAATAGTAACTCTTGTTTTTCCTTTTGAAAATTAGTCCGTTCTAGTTCAAATGACTCCTCTAACTGAACTATCTTCTTTTCTAAAATGAGAGGTGGAACATGGCATTTAAACTCGTCCTTCTCTATCTTAGATTCAGTTGTTTGAGCCTTATCGTTAATAGAGGATGCTTTGGGCTTGGCAACAGCATAGCCGTCAAAGGAGTCATTTGAAAGATATTCAGATTTCTATGTCAAGTAAGATGTATTAAGAGTCTCGTACGCGAAAGGAATTTGCATCTTAACATTATTCTTTCTTTTTAGTTCATCCAGTTCCTTATCTTTTTCATCAAGAGGCTCAGTCCATCTGATTTTGTATTGGGGATATGTCTTATCGAGGCCTAGAAAGTTAAATTCATATAACGTAGGCACCTCAGATAAGATTATTTTTAAATAGTGAGGGTTGTTATATCAATTCCCCATTCATAATTATAGTATTTGAAATCCTTTGGTTTGTTCAGATGGATCGTTTGATCAGTTCGACCACGTTTGTAAAACTTAAGCTCAAGATCCTTTATCTTTGAAAATCGCAACATTTTTCTTTTCAAGCTCTCTCTTTTTACTCTCAAAATATTTTCGTTGATTTACAAAGCTATCTCGCTTCAAAGTCCGCAACCTTTCGTTTAAGTGAATCTATTTGGGCATGATGCAGATAATAATTGTTTATCCCAATTTATCTCACCAAATGATGAGCTCAAACAAAACTTATAAAACAGAGTATGAAATGTTTATGTGTGGAAGCCATGATAAAAGATAATGTTTGAGTTATGGTAGATTAATCGACACAAAAAATAGAGTAGTAACACAAGATGTAATGCATTCAACAAGTCATCTCTCATTAATCTTTCAAAGAAAGATTACACCAAGAACACACAATAGTGCATGAATTGCTCTCCAAGAATTCTCTCTTACTATGTGGGAATAATGTGAAATATGTGTGTTTGCGCGCGCATTTGTTGTGGTAGTGCTCACTACATATAGTGTCGTGGTTGTACAAAGTAAAGGCTGCCACCAATGAAATGGGGACACCTAGAGGGATGATCAACATGTTGTACTACCGGATCTTCGTACGATATGCTCATGTGAGAGGCACGAGCTCCTTGATCTTGAAATGCACAAGTATATTCCTCACAGAGGTTGGCCGCATCAGAGGCTCTGTGAGGCTTCATAGATGCTCTGTGGTCCGAAAATGACCTTCAGATTTGGCTTGGTCTTTTCGAAGAATACACGACAGAGGCTTTGTAACGACCCGTCCCAATATACATCATATAACATAACATACATATCATTAATTCAAAACAACAAATACATAATAATTCAAGAACGGTCTCTTTAGTCTCGAAACTATAAAATACAAAAGAACTTCCTAATCATCATAAGTCATCAAAAGCATCCTACGCTTTATCCTTTCCTTTGCCGCTATAAGTTCCTCGACCTGGAATACATATTTTTGAAAACAAAATGAGGGTTAGACCAAACGGTCTAGTGAGATAATCTCTGTCATTTCAAAATCATTATAAAACCGATTTATATAAAACCATCTATCAAATAGTTTATATAAAACCTTTAGTAATCCTTTCGTAAAACCCAAATATACCACACGTAATTAAATACCAATCAAGACTCGTGCATCGTGTTCAACTCATCCTCATTCTCATGGCCAAATTAGTTGGTAGCAAGCCAACTAATCAATTACTCCACTGCACTTACATACAG
>JAWVWS010000391.1:0-25000 GCA_033807775.1 Saussurea involucrata | reverse complement strand
AGTTTCAGGTGGGCGATTATGTGTTGTTGAAGGTTTCACCCTGGAAAGGGGTGATCCGGTTTCGTAAGCGAGGGAAGCTAGGGCCTCGTTATATTGGGCCGTACCGGATTATCGCCCGTGTGGGGAAAGTAGCTTACCGTTTAGAGCTACCTGAAGAACTGAGCTTAATTCACGACACCTTCCATGTTTCTCAATTGCGGAAGTGTGTAGTGGACGAGGCTGCAGTGACCCCCCTCGAGGACATTCAGATTGACGAGAGGCTCAACTACGTGGAGAAACCGATAGCTGTCATTGAGAGGAAGACGAAAAATCTGCGCAACAAAGTCATTGGGTTAGTGAAAGTGCAGTGGCAGCACCGGAAGGGTTCAGAGTGGACATGGGAGCCCGAAGCGGAGATGTGCGAGAGTTACCCCGAGCTTTTCGTCGGTCAAGACTTCGAGGACGAAGTCTAATTCAAGCGGGGGAGAGTTGTAAAGCCTGTATCCCGGTATGTATTTTTTTTATATATAAAATTTCTGTTAGCGAATTTATTTGTCGGGGATAGGCGTCAAGGACCTAAAACGAGTTAATTGATATGTCAAATGATCCTTATGTAAAATCCTAAGCGAATTTGGAAATTGTTGGGCATACTTTAAAAGTTTAGGGGCCAAAGGTGAACGTGGTGGTAAGTGGTGCAAGTGGATCGGCCAAGGGAGGGGACCGACCCCCCCCCCCCTTCCATTTCCCCTTCGGTTTCATGCTAGTAACCCCCCAAAAGACTTTTAGTCATCCCCCTCCCCCTTCTTGTTGTGTTCGGCCGAGAAAGGAAAAGAGAGGTAGAGAGAGATCGGAAAAAGGGAAGCCGAGAGAGAGGAAGAGAGGGCTGCCAGCGACGAGGAGAGAGGAGGAAGAAGGTGATCGCCGGGAAAAAACGCTGCGTGGAGGTAAGCTTTCCGTTTTGTTAAGATTGTTGTGTCACCGTCGGAAACGCCGTAAACCGCCACTACCACCGCCGCAGCCATGGCTGCCGGCGGTGGGGGGGCCGCCGCTGCATGCCGCCGCTGTGGTGGCTGGCCATGGCAGTGCTGGTACGGTTGTGTGTGCGAGTAGGTGCATGTTAGGGCGATCGAGAGAGAGGAGGACGGTGGTGCGAGAGGGTAGTGTGGATTGCGTGCGTGTGTGTGTGACCGCCGCCGAAAAACACCGCCGCCGCCGCCGTGCCCCACTGCCGGAGGTGGCAGTGGGTGAGGGCCCACGGCCTAAACCCTAAACCACCTTGGCAGAACCCTAAACCGTTGTCGTTTATCCAAACCGTTTTAATTAAGTTATGATTTTATGTGACCGCTATCTTTCTGTCCCTGTTTTTGTGTCAGGCATAACTTCTGCTAGGATTGTCAGATTGGGATGAAACTGATACCAAAAGTTCTGTTTATGAGTCTAGTAAACTTCTTATGTTTTGCGGAAAAACCAGTTCGGACCATAGCTAGTGTCAAACTGCTGTTCTGTACTGAAAGGTACTGTTTTTCGCTGTGCAGCAGGTTGGTTTTGTAAAATCCGTAATAAATTGTAGAAAAATCGTTAGACCGCGTTCTATACGTCCCTGGAACCGTAAGGCATGGAACTTCCTGAGAATGGAATTAGATTTCTGGATTGATCAGTTTAACAGGGGTAAATTGGTCTCGAACAGACCTGCGTTTTTAGTATAAAAGCTGGAATTTTAGTTTTGTTAAACTAGTAAAAGTGTCGTGAGTTGGGACCTTCCGTTGACGTTTTTAGTGCGTATTTAGGTTGGAAAAAGTGAGGAAGGTTGACGTGCTGGTGTTGCGGCTCGGGAGTGCGTCGCTTTGCTTTGAGGTGAGTTCTCTCACCGCGTAGTTAGGAATTTCATGTATATCGTTGTTTTTGTGCTATGTGTTATTACGTGTTTGCGTGGACCAATTTGGATGGGATGATTTAGCTGTGATTGTTGAAATTATATGTGAATTATTTGTGCTTGCGTACACCTCAGTGGGACTGAGGGGCTTGGTGGGACCGAGGGCTCGGTGGGACCGAGGGCTCGGTGGGACTGAGCTAGTACAACTATTTACCTTTACTTGGTGGGACCGAGGGCTCGGTGGGACCGAGGGCTCGGTGGGACCGAGGGCTCGGTGGGACCGAGGGCTCGGTGGGACTGAGCTAGTAAAACTATTTACCTTTCTCGGTGGGACCGGGGGCTCGGTGGGACTGAGCTGGTATTGTTATATTTTTGTGTACTCGGTGGGACCGAGGTTTGTATGTATGCATGAATCATTATGTGGCTTCATATTCATTGTAGTGGTGATGTTGCCTACTTGCGGGTGGGGGCGTTATACGTGGGGTTGCTACCTGCGTGTGTGGTAGGACTCACTAAGCGTTTAGCTTACCCTTTTCCCAATTTGTTGTGGTTTCAGGTGCGAGTGGCGGTTGAGCATGACGGTACACACACACTACGCGCGAAATGCCGAGAGTTGTTTAAAATTTCACTTTCGACCCTTTGGATTTTAGTACATAAAATTTCCGCTGTATAAACTTTATTGGCTAATTGAGTTAACGACATTATTTCCAATTAAGTTTCGAATTATTAAATTATGGTTGTTTTATAATGAAGTGCATGTTTTCATTTTTTTTATTCCTTGTAATTTTTGGGACGTTACAAGAGGTTGAACATCTCTTTGATTATTCTGATCATCATAGTTATCTATTACAGCTTGTATCTCTGTATCATCTCTTATTTGTTCATTTATTGTCAAAAGAATTTTCTGAAGAAAACAATTATGATGAAGTAGATTCAGAATTCTAAGTACCTTGATCAGATATCTGATTGGATTGCTCAGATTTCTGAATAACCTAATCAGAAGATTCAGAACTTGTATTCTTTGAGTTTACACAATCTTCAGAAGGTTCATATTCAGAAGTAACACAATTTTCTTGGACCTTTGAATTTATGATCTTTGTATCTCTGATCAGCTTAGGATTTTCATACTCTGCACAAACATCAAGAGTTAGATAAAATGCATCCTTAAACAGTAAATTGAGTTATGAACATCAAGGATTAAAGATAGGTTCAGAAGTCCTAATATGTTTAGACACAAGTTCTACACTCGATGGTGTAGAAGCTAATCTTTGAAGCTTGAGTTCTGAACTACTTTGTTCAGAAGTCATAGTTTGTGTCTCATCAAAGGTTACATTAATGATTTCCAATATGATATTGGTTCTTTTATTATACACTCTGTAAGATTTTGAGGTTAGAGAGTATCCTATGAAATCCCTCATATGCTTTCTTCTCAAACTTTCCAAGATCATATCTGTCATTTAGTACAAAGCACTTGCAGCCAAAAATATGGAAAAATTTCACCTAAGTTTTTTTTTGTAGATAATCTCATAAGAAGCTCTGTTTAGTTTTGATTATGATGGTACATTGGTATCTATGAATAGGCCAACATGGTCCTTACAGCTTCAACCAAAGCTTTGTTTCTTCTTTCTACAAACCCATATTGTTGAGGAGTTCTGACAGCTGAGAAGTATGAGAAGTCACTATTGATTGCAAAAAGCTCTAAAGGATCTCATTTTGGAATGTTGTACCATTGTCACTTCTTACCTTATGTACTGGAAGTTGTATTAAGACTTGAATCTTTTTTCTTAAGGCAATAATCAACTCTGATGCTTCAGATTAGTTTGAGAAACTCCATCCATGTTTATCTAGAATATTCATCTACAATAACAAGCATGTACATCTTACCATTAATAGATTGTGTCCTTGTAGGTCCACAAAGATCCAAGTGGACCATTTCCAAAGGATATTTGCAAGAAGACTTCATCTTTGACTTATGTGAACTTTTCTTCATTTTTCCTAATTCACATGCAGAACACAAAGACTCCTATTCAAATCTTATCTCTGGTAAACCTTTGACCAGACTTTTACTTACCATCTTGTTTATGTCATTATAATATATATGTGAAAATCATATGTGTCATATACAACTCTCATTTGTTGAAGCTCTTGAAATCAAACATACAGGTCTTGAGACTTTCACAGTTCAAAAGTTTACAACAAACGGATCTGCATATCTTTTGGCTCTGAAGATTTCATATCCATCTTGATCATCTATAGCACATCCTCTTATGAGAAATCTTATATGACAAAGACTATCCGAAAATAGGCTAAATTGATGAGATTATCTTTAAAACTTTCAACATAAAAGACTTTTTGACTGATTACTTATTCCTTTGATAAAATTCCATAACCTCTGACAAAATCATTTCTGTTGTTACCAAAGTTTACCGTTCCTCTAGGCTCTGTTACATAATCTTTTAAACAGATGCTTAAATCCTGTTATGTGTCTAGAAGCTCTTGAATCCAATTACCACACATGACATGCCTGCAAAAACAGTTACTTTGATTTAGGTACCAATATCCATAT
The DNA here is from genome assembly GCA_033807775.1 of Saussurea involucrata. Lineage (NCBI taxonomy): Eukaryota > Viridiplantae > Streptophyta > Magnoliopsida > Asterales > Asteraceae > Saussurea > Saussurea involucrata. The sequence goes on along the minus strand of JAWVWS010000391.1, from coordinate 20,582 downwards.
GGGTCCTTTCTTTTTAGCTTCAAACAACTTTTTCATTTATGTAAATGTATCTTTCATTCTCCATTCATATTTTGGTTTTGGAATCCATTTCCAGGTACATTTTACATCAATAGACTTCACAGTTTGTTCTTTGAAACCTTTTTCTGATTTGTTTTGAAAATTTTAACAGAATCAAGACTCAAAGTTGTAGAATCATATTTGACTTTAATTTGAGAAGTAATCTTGATTGGTTTCTTCTTTTAAAATTCTTCATTTTAGAATTAGGATTCAGTTTGAAAGATTAATGTCTGCAAACAATGCAATGAATGTGTTGTTTAGCTAAAGACAGTAACTCTAAATGAACAAAAAAAATTCTTTTTATTCATGTTACTTGTCATAATACATCAACAAGCCTTACAACTATGTAAAATTTTTCTACATCCATTACTAACATCATTAGAAATCTTGACAGAAGTATTGTTAGAATTTTTTGAACATTCTTCTAACATGATTCCTTTGTCTTCCATCCCAAATCCTTGCTCAGTTCGTTTTTCTAAAAAAGAATAATCATTTGAATTATTAGAAGATTTGCAAGTTGAGTTGTGTGTAGAAGAACATTTAGGATTCAAATTTGATTTGATTCCATACGATTCTCTAACATCAAATGTACGTGGCTTGTCAGAAAACTCTTAAATGAAAACAAAGTTGGATTTACCAAATGACTCAAATTCTGGATATAAATGAATTTTCCGGTCTTTGTTGTCAAAACTTTGAGCACCAGAATTTGAACTTTGATCTCTTTTAAAATTCTGAACTTCAAATTCTCTAATCCTTTCTAGATATCCTTATTTTCACTTAAAGTTTTCAGAAGTTGAGAATGAATGTCACTGTTTTTTATTATCTAACTCATCAAATCTTTTCTTTAAAGATAAAAGTTCTTGATTAACAGGAGAAAGTTTGTTTTCTAATTCAATGATAAGATCTGCAGTCTGAACAGTGTTATCAGAAATCTGATTAGTGTTTTCAGAGTTCTGATTGATTTGATCATCAGAATTCTGAGTAGCTTTATCAGAGTTCTGAATAAACTGTTCAAAGTTAGAGTTAGATTCTGAACAAACCTTTTCATCAACACTTGGTTTTACTTCTATAGGAAAAAAAGATTCATACTCGGAATAAGACAACTGCGATTTTCTGTTTTTGTAACTAACATTTAAATCATCATCTTTAAATCCCACATTTTTAAATTTTGGTTTTCAGAACCTTTGTTATCAACTTTCTCCTTTTCTTGTTAGGACTAAAAGTCCTATAAAATAGAAAGTGATATAAAGAAAAAAATTTGTTTTATTTATTTGTTTGTAAAAGCCTTTAAATGTTAATGGGCTTATTAGAGGTTACGGGCCATGGGCTTTAGAGTCTAAGCCCTTGGTATTTAATGTTAGTTTTCTATTCTTTAGGTAAGACTTTGAGAAGAGATTAGCCGTGCGTTTCATTGTTGAGAGAGAGAGTGTTGTTCATCATTCCAATCTTGTAACACTCTCTATTCATTCAATAAGATTTATTGTTTTCAATTCATTGTTACTTGTTAAACTGGGATCTACATGTGGTATCAGAGCAGATGGACAAAAGTTGAAAATTTTGATTTTTTTGAAAAATTTCTAAGTACATGAGTTGTCGCCCATGCCTTGGTCGATAACATCTCTTGGCCTAAGCTATGGTCGAGAACCTATTCTTATCGCCTAAGTGTTGAGCGATAAGAATGCATGAACAGTATATTTGGTTATCGCCTAGTTGGTGTGCAATAAGAAGCCATGAACAATGCGCATCGCCTATGCTTTGATCGAGGACTTTGAATGCCTTCATCGTCTAAGTGTCATGCGATGAAGATAAACTTATCGACTATCGTTCAGGCAAGAAGTTGACACATGGCAGGTCAACCATTTGGACCAATCATTTGTTTCCACGTGTCCCAAACCCCTAAGTTCTATATATAGAGCGTTCTTTGAAGTTTTCATTTTTTACCGATAACCAACTTGTAAAACCTCTCTGTGCTCTCAAAATCTTTTACGATTCTTGATCGTGTTGTTGTGTTCTTCGTTGATTTCGTTCAGACTCGTATCAGGTTTATTTTCCATCCAAAGTCATTCCATTTAATCAATGTTTCAATCATCGATTTTATGTGTTTATGAGTTTTTCAGTCGAACATAGCGACTGTTCATATTCTTGATTGATTTTGAACTCTATGTGTTAGTTTGTCGTATAAAAATGATAAGATAGGCATTCTTTTAGTAAAACGACACTAGGGTTACATTTGTTTATCCTTAATTGTTCAAATCTTAGAAATATGGGTTGAGTGTCCATGTTAGGCTCGAACATTCAAAGTTGTCACCCAACACTTGTATTCAAACATTCAAAGTGGTCGCACAACAAAGACGATCATTCTTATCGCCCACGCATTGGGCGATAACTTCTTCTTATCGCCTAAGCTTTGTGCGATAACTTCTGTGTGCGATAACTATTTTGATGTGTTGTGCGATAACTCCCAGACTTAGGAAATTTTTGAGAAATTTTCTCAAAAAGGACATTTGGCAGTTTTTCACCAGAACTCTAACATCTTCCAGAACAGTTTCCATAGCATAATTACACGAACGTTTTCATGGCAATTCATCTGATGAAAACACTATCATGCCATCACACAGATCCTCGCAATCATGATGATGAGTTAATCTTAGCAAAAGATTGTTTGAAGATTGCTCACAATAATTTTACGTTTGACATGGATTTCCGGATGGATCATCAAGTCATTGTGGAAGTTCTCAAGGGTCATCCAATACGAACTGCTCTTGAAAAGACAGAACTGGTGCCATTGATTTACCTACAACAACGCCGGAAGAATTTGTCCTTCTGTCTATTCAGTGAATCCAACCAATATTTCACTATGAAGGTTGATCACTTTGATTCAAAGTTGACTCTGAAAAGGTTAAGGACTGTTATGGAGCTGCCTCGTTCTGATAATTTTGAATACATCATTACTGAAGTTGATTTATGTCGTGACATAATGGCATTGGGATACAAAGATATCGTTGATGGATATTTGGCTAGAGCTTCTAACTTCAATAGGAAGTACCTACCTCCTGTGTGGTACGCCTTGTTCAACATTATTAACCGTTGTATGACTTCCAAGCATACTGGGTTGGACAGGTGTAGTATCTCTATGTTGCGGATGTTTCATGCAATCACCTTTAACTGGAAGACAGGTTTTGCAGTTCTTATCTGGAATGAACTGATTGAAGTTGTAACTGATAAAGCTCATCCAACCAAAGCTCGCAAGTTCGTGTCGTTTCAACGCTTTCTCCAAATTATCATCCCGAGTATTATGAACTCAAATGCTAACATTCCAAGAAGAGAGAATGCAGTACAACGACCAGAACAATGGATGCACTACATCAGAGTTCCATACACGATTAACTTTGATCATATATGGTTATTCCGGATGCGATACTTGCTTACGTTGACCAGGAGTCACCGATCGTGAGTGAGTATAGACAAAACAATCAACCTATGGTCCGGACAGCACCGGAGGGACCTACCCAGGGTGCACACCAATTAGGAGAGCAGGGTGAGGGTATAGCCTTAGGTGAGCATGTTCAGGATAGTGGGGTTCCTGAACAGGTTGAGTTGAAAGAAAATGAAATGGTGATGGGTGATGGAGATGGGGGTGCTCCTGGTTATGCGTCTATGCAGAAGAAGAAAGTATTGGTTCTTCTGACGCTGACTCTGATGATGATATCTTGGATTTTGATGACTCAGCGTATGTCATCTTTGCTTCACGCTCAGAAACCGAGGCAGATGATGATGAAGATTCTTATGATGATGATAATCCTGATGATGGATTTGAGGTAAATGATAATGCCTTTGTTTCTTTAAATTCCGAGAATGCCGGTTCTCGAGGAGATACAAGGTTGGCTGAGGGAGCATTAGTTGAAACAGAAAATGAGGTGAGCTTGAGTGATGTGGAAAGAAAAAAACATGGTGAGTGCGAGACAAGATCTACAAGAGAAATAAATAATGAGCCTTCCCAAACCACGTCTAACCGGGTAGCCACATCCACTATCAACGCCCGTTCATCGCCATTAGATATTGAAAAAGACGTAGTGAACCCATCAACGCATAGCACAACCAGACCAAGCCACTCATTAACTTCACAATAAGTTAATGTTTCACTTTCTCACGGGGGACAAGAACAAATTCTATCGGCTACACACTCGGTGTTAGCTGGTATTGAAAAAGATAAGCCCCTGCTCCGACCATTGACTTTGTATGAACGCACTTTGAGTCTAGAGTCGTTTGTCTATACATCCTTACCTTGGACACAAACGCCAGTCACTCCACCGTTGGTGACACCAAGCATTGGACTTCCTGCTCCAATCGAAACACCCCGAGTGTGATCGCTATTCGTTGGTGATTCAAGAGGACCGGGTGGAAGTCTTGTCAACGTTTACGTCATGCCAGCGTTGAACACATGCGATGCAGTTACTTCAACTGTCATGTCAACCGGTAACCTACGTGATCCGGGTGTTAGCCCTGTTCGTGCATAACAATTAAGATGAATGATGGGACCGCCCCATACTATGTTACGGTTGATTTGCTGCAAGTGGCTCTTGGTTGGCTAAATACTTCCTATAAGACTCAGACGGAGGAGATGAGGAAAATTGTTGAGAAATTGACGGAAGAGGTGAATCGTGCAGTTAAAGGGAAATATGTGATCCAAACACCCTTAATCCAATCCAATCCTCAACCTGACCCACAACCCAAATCTAAAGCACAATCCATTCAACCTGAACAAACCATTATTATAGATGAGCTTAAATACAGCTTACTTGCACAGTTCTGTGGGACAGAAGTCTGTCACTTCTGTGGCTGAATCCGCTGATGTTAAATCACAGAGTGAGCTCAACCCTGAAGTACCAGTCTTCTCCCCTACCTCTGATAATAATGATGCAGAAGAGGTTGAACTTGTTGGCCTCTTGAGAAGATGAACTGAAATACAATCCTAATTACCCACCAAATCTAATATCCAAACCATTCAACAATCCATTCAACAATTAACCCAAGCCATGACTTCTGGCTTTCAAACCCTTTCTGACAGAGTTGCGGTTCTTGAACAATCCTGTAAATCTCAAGCACAAGGATCTAAAAGAAGACATGATGACCAGGATCCTGATCATCATAAGGGGGAGAGTGGTAAGAGACAAAGTTGGTGAAGCTAGTGGTTCTGGAACAAATGTTGAGAATGTTGAATCTGCTCAAGGTTTGAATACTGAAGGTGAAAAGCAGTCAGGAGGTAACAGTGATAATGTTCTTGATGATATCATTCCGACAGTTGAATAGCCTGAGGGACGTGATAAAAGAACTGAGGAAGAGATATTGGCGGATAGTATGATTCAAGACATCATCTATGTTGATTCAGAATATGAACCTGAAAGAACCGTGGTGAGAATAAAGGAGAATTGGATGATGTGTTTGATGGAGTGAATGTACAAGGTGATCATTCAGATGATGATGGGCCAATTCAAGAGGATCCAATCATTGATATTCCAGTGCTAAATATTCCTATAATTCCATAAGGTACTATCAAAGATCCAGTTTCTGAGGCGGAAACTTGTGTGTTTCAACAACTCATTGATAGGGAGCCTAATTTGGAGAAAAGAGGGCATAGAATCAGAATCTTGACGCTTTTCCAAGAAGATACCAGAAGAGATCTTTTTAGGAAAGTGGTTCAACCAATAGACATTGTCAAGCTATACTCGATTGAAAAGATGTCGTCTTGTTTGCCCCAAGTACTCTAATGTAATATTATTGAAAATATCACAAGTCAGAAGTACGTCAGAGACTAGACGTCAGAGACCAAGACTTCAGAGATTAGGTAGAAGACTTAGCAGAAGAACAACAGAAGACCATCAGAGATCATCAGAGCTCTGGCAGAACACCTCTGATCTAATATCAGAGACCAAGACCAACAGAAAACCTTTAGATCTCTGGCAAATGATCTCTGGTGAACAAAGACCTCTGTAAACTTGAAGCCTTGTAGAAATTCTCTAACTGTTAGATTAGTGTTTGCACTTTCCACGTCAGCCCTAAAGGACAAAGACACACTTTACACGTGTCCCTCCAGGGTTTGATAATAAACTGTCTACACTTTGTCTAGCTATAAATAGAACGTTAGTGGAGCACACATTTGTAATAATTAGTAAGAATTATTGCTAGAATTCTGAGAGCACAAACACTGCACATTTTGTTCCGATACTTGTGTACGTTCTTGTAGCCTGAGAGAATTCAGAAGACACACACAAGAAAGTGTTATTGGTGTTCTTCATATCAATATACGAGCAGTTTATTATTCAATATTATATTATTGTTTACTGTACAAATATTGTTATTCTCTCATTATTCTTACCTCACACAATCACTCATAATCAAACAGTATGTTTATGCTTCCGCTACTCTTAATGTATCTGTTTGAATGAGACAAAGTGAATCTGGGAGCCTACAATTGGTATAAGAGCAGATTGATTTGCTTAAATCAAATCGATCTAGTCTATATAGGTCGATTCACTTTTATTGATTGTGCTTTATTCTTGAAGTTTTAAGGTATACTCTGTTTTTCAACAAAAACCTGAAACTCTTATTGTCAAGCTTCAAATACTCGTATTAAATCTTCAAGCAAGTTTAGAAAGTACTCTTACATTACTTACTGTTTCATTACATTACCGTTCATCCATTTACTATGTAAAACTCCTTCTCAGTTTCAAAAACCTTCACATTTTGTTTTTTCTGAAAAATGGCAAACAACAACATCAATGCTATTTATACAGTTGGTTCTTTGACTAAACCTCCTACTCTTCTGAAGGATGAATACCCTCAATGGAAGATCAGGATGGTTAATTTCTTTGATGGCATGGATAGACATCTTAGGCGTTCTGTCACTAATGGACCATTCCAACCCATGGTATTGGTTCCTCGTGTTCTTCCAACATAAACCACTGCTGAGATTCCTGCTCACTTCGAACCTATAACCACTGGTTTTACCGAAGAAGAAAAGATTCAAATGGAAAATGATCTTAAAGCAGTTAGACTCTGGGATCAACTTCTGAACCAACTTGAAGTGGGAATCAAAACCCAAAAGAACAGAAGGACCCAATGTATTAACGAATACAATGATTTCAAAGCTCTTCCTGAGGAAACTTTGCAATAGACCTACAACAGGTTTAACATCCTGATAAACAAATGTAAAAAATGTGGGGTTATAAGGTAAAGGGAAGATAACATTGTCTTGTTCTTAATATGTTTGAATGATGAATGGTTAAATCTGACTATGTCTCTACAAGCAAACCAGGGCCTGGATACATGGTCACTCACACATGTGTATGGCACTCTTGCTGCACAAGAAAAGAATGTTGTCAAACAAAAGGGAAAATCCTCTGTGGGAGGACCATTGGCATTAATCTCTGAATCAAAAGTACCCTTAGAAGGGAAATCCAGCAGAGATAATGCCTCCAGAGACAAGAAGAAGGAAAGGCCATGAAGAAGAAAGGCAAGAAAAGCCTTATTGCAGAAAGTTATGAAGAGGAAGAAAGCATGTCAGACACTGATGATGATGCTGATATAAATGCCTTTGCTCAATCTCTTGCGTTGATAACACAACAGTTCAACAAGAGATTTGGCAAGAAGGTGTTTGACAGAAGAGGAAGATTTGAGAGAGAGAAGAAATACATTCAGCTAGCAGCACATAAACCAACAGATGCCGCCCAACCCATCAACCAAAATGATGGTAGATGCATTAGATGTGGCAAACCAGGCCATTTCTCTGCAAACTGCAAGGGTAGACTGGTAAAAGACCAGAATAACAACAAGAACAAATACAAATACAACTTCAAAGAGAAAAGCTATGTTGCAGAGATGGAGAACTAGATCTCTGATTCATCCTCTGATGATGAACCAGAGCTGGCCAACTTCTGTCGGATGGCTGTTGAGGATGATATGACAGAGGAGATGACAGAGACGATGACAGACACTGACTCTGCTGACAAAATACTGGAGATTTCTAGACCTAGTGCTAAGGTATGTTCCTCCTCTGACTCTAAATCTGACTCTGAACTGGAAATGAACGTGTCCAAACTTGTTGAGGAATTTATAGCTTTAAAACAAAAACTTTCAGAAGAAAAAGAACTGAGAAAACTAGCTCAGAAAGACCTATCCTTCTACAAGAAAGAGAAAGATCTCTTGGAAATGGAGAAGGAGGAGATTTTCAAAGAAAAATCTGAGCTAGATAACTTACAAAAACAAAATGCATCATCATTTTCTGAAAAGTGTAAGCAGTATGAGGAAGTTTTAAGGTTGAAAGGTGGAGAGGTAAAGAGATCAGAGTATGAAAGGCTAAACTCTGTTGCTCTGAAAAATTATTTTCAAAAAGAAAGAGAAGTTTTACATCAGTCCTTATAGAGGAAAGAGCTTCTGATAAAGAATTACCAGGATGCACAAGATGTGCATCTCAAAATCAATTCTCAAAAGGACACTCAAGGTCTGGGTTTCAGTGACCTTGATCCCTTCACTAGAAGGAAGAAGACATCTTTGTTCTCAACCTTCTGTGTTGGGAAAGTCCAAATGTCTGACAATGAATCCACTGGTACTAGTATTTTTAAAAGAACAAAAACTTCAGATGGGTCAAGGACCAGAAGGCTGAAGTTCAGAAATGTCAGCTATGACTCCTATGATCATGAAAAGGTTAAAGAACCATCCTTAAAGTTAATTCATGATCAAGGAAAAGTTGAAATCATCATTTCTAACTCTGCTAAAAGCCTTGATCCAAATGATATGTTCAACTTTAACTCTTTTAAGGAGCAGAAGTCTGTCACTTCTGTGGTTGGTCCATCTGAAGTCAAATCTCAGAGTGTACTCAATCCTGAAGCTCCAGTCTTCTCTCCTACCTCTGAAGCTGAGAGAACATCATTTGAAGAGGATCTAAAAATAGTTCTTGTTGATCTCCATTTCTGATGCCTTAAAACCAAATCTCAGGAAATTCAAAATATGTACCATCAAAGATCTGAACTTTTCTAACTCCAACAGAGCTAACTTATGTCAGAAACCCACAGAGACCCTCATCTCAGACAGAGCCACCAGAGACTTTTTAGACTCTGACTCAGAGATTGAGCATATTTTTTGTGCACCAAAGAACATCTTGCACAAACCAAAACAAACACTTGTTGGATCTAGAATTTTAAACAATGTCATATCTTTTCCAAAGAACCAATCCAGAGTTCCACTGTGTCCTGATTTTAAAAACATGGGTGTTAGAATCATGTCCTCTGAGGAGTTGGAAAAGAAGAGAAAAGAGAAAGCCATGAGTACTTCACTTAACCATACCTCTGTGCCTTATGTCTATAAACCAATCAGATTCACTCCATAATAGAAAGGAAAATGGAAATGTTAGCCCCAAGTATACCAAATGTAAAAGTATTGAAAATATTACAAGTCAGAAGACCACCAGAGATCCAGCAGAAGACTCAGAAGAAAACCAACAAGAAGACCATCAGAGCTCAACATAGCTCTAGCAGAAGATCATCAGAGCTCGAAAGAGCTCTGGCAGAAGACTTCATCTTGTCACCAGAATAACTGTTCATACCATAAGACCATCAGAGCTCTGGCATAAGAGCTCTGGTGATTGAAGACCTCTGTGAAACTTAAGTCTCGTAGAAATCTCTAAGTGTTAGACACGTGTCCGTACTTTCCACGTAAGCCCTAAAAGGACGGAGACACACTTTCCACGTGTCACCTCAGGGTTAGATAGTACACTGTCTTCACTATATCAGACTATAAATAGAAGGGTAGTGGAACGCACAATAGTAAGCTTTTGGAAGAATTGTTTTCCACAATTATGAGAGCACACACTGCAACATTCCATAGCACTACCTTTGTACGATTTGTTTCCTGAGAGATTTCAGAATACACACACTTGAATGTGTTCTTGGTGTTATTCATTGTTATCAATATACGAGCAACTTATTTACTTGATCTTGTTATCATTTACTGTTCACTATTGATACTCTCATTATTACATAATCGTTTACACAATCACTCACATTTAATGACTATATATAATGCTTCCGCTATCTATTTTATGCTATTTATGTGATACAACTTGAATCTAGGAACCAACAATTGGTATCAGGGTGGATTGATTTGCTCAAATCAAACGATCCAATCTAACCAGGTTGATTCATAGTTGTTAATTGTGTTTGTCTTCAAAAGCTTCATAGTATACTCTGTTTTTACTGTTCAAAGTTTAAAACAAGTTTTCAGAGTTCTTTAATCCCCGTTTAAGCTCTCTAAATAGTCTGAATATCTTCTCTACACAAGTTACTGTTCCATTGGTTACTGTTCATCTACTTTCAGTTCAAAACCCTTTTAAAACCTTCGCTCTCTGGTTTCTAAAAGGATGGCTGATAACAACATTAATGCCATCTACACAGCTGGTTCTCTAACCAAACCTCCTACTCTTCTGAGAGATGAATATCCTCAATGGAAGATTAGGAAGGTTAATTTCTTCGATAGAATGGATAGAGACCTCATGCGATCTGTCACAAGTGGACCATTCCAACCTATGGTTTTGGTTCCTCGTGTAACCGCTACAGAAACTACTGCTGAGATTCCAGCTCACTTTGAGGTTAAAACCACCGGGTTTACTGATGAAGAAAAGCTAAAAATGGAAAATGACCTCAAGGCAGTTAGACTTCTGATTATGGCCATTCCTAACGATATATTCCAAGAACTAGATTCATGTGTTACTGCTAAAGAAATCTGGGATCAGCTTCTTAATCAACTTGAGGGTGGTAAAACGAACAGAAGGACCCAATGTATTAACGAATACAATGATTTCAAGGCACTTCCTGAGGAAACCTTACAACAGACCTACAACAGATTCAATGTTTTAATAAACAAATGTAAAAAGTGTGGGGTTGTTCGGTCGAAGGAAGATAACAATGTTCTGTTCTTGAAAAGTTTAAATGATGAATGGTTGAACCTATCCATGTCTCTACAAGCAAACCAAGATTTGGATGCATGGTCTCTTACTGATGTGTATGGCACTCTGGTTGCACAAGAGAAGGATGTTGTCAAACAAAAAGGCAAATCCACCATGGCAGGTCCAATAGCTTTGATATCTGACTCAAAAACTCCCACTGAAGGGAAATCCACCATAGAAAGTTCTTGCAGAGACAAGAAGAAAGAGAAGGTTGTGAGAAAGAAGGGAAAGAAAAGTCTAGTTGCTGAAAGTGATGCAGAGGAAAGTTCATCAGATGAAGATGATGATATCAATGCCTTTGCCCAATCTCTTGCCTTAATAACTCAAAAGTTTAACAAGAGATTTGGCAACAAAGTATTTGATAGGAGAGGAAGATACGAGAGAGAAGAGAAAGACGAGAAGGGAGGTTATACTGCACCTCACCATCAGAGTAATAACAACAGAGCTCCACAAGAGCAAAGACCACAACAGAAGTACAATCCTCCAGCCCCCCCAGAATCAAGCAGATGCTGCCTAACCCATCAACAAGAATGATGGAAGATGTTTTAGATGTGGCAAACCCGGCCATTTCTCTGTTAATTGTAAGGGTAGACTGGTAAAAGACCAAGACTACTATAAGAACAAGTATAAATACAATTACAGAGAGAGAAGCTATGTTGTTGAGATGGAGAATTGGATCTCTGACTCGTCCTCTGATGACGAACCACAACAAGCCAATTTTTGTGGGGTTGCTGTAGATGACGAGAGTTTAGAAGAGGTAGCTGATTGGATGACTGGAGAGATGCCAGAGAGAACAACAGATATAGACATATCTCAGAATGCATGTGCTCTTTCTATAACATAGCCAAATGACAGAGCGCTGGAGACCACCAGCCCCAGTGCCAAGGTATGTTCTACTTCTGAATCAAAATCAGACTCCGAGCTGGAGATGCATGTTTCTTTACTAACAGAAGAATTTCAACTTTTAAAACAAAAGCTCTCTGAGAAGAAAGAGTTAAGAAAACTAGCTCAGAAGGATCTGTCCTTCTACAAGAGAGAGAAAACTCTCTTGGAACAGGAGAAGGAAAAGATCTCAAAAGAAAAGGCTGAGCTAGAAGTTTTACAAAAACACAAAGAAAACTCTTTTTCTAAAAAAGTTAAGGAATATGAGGAAGTTCTTAAGCAAAAGGCAGAAGAGGTTAAGAAATCTGAATATGAAAGGCTGAACTCTGTTGCTCTAAAGGACTATTTTCAAAGAGAGAGAGAGGTTTTGCACCAGTCTCTACAAAGAAAAGAAATTAGGATCAAAAAGTACCAGGATGCACAAGATGTGCATATTAAAATCAATTCTCAGAAGGATACTCAAGGTCTGGATTTTAAAGACCTTGTTCCCTTCACTGGAAGGAAGAAGACTTCACTGTCCTCTGTCTTCTGTGTTGGAAAAATCCAAGAAGATGTGATCTCTGGTACTGCAGTTTTCAAAAGAGCCAAAACCTCAGATATGCCAAAACCAAGAAGACTGAACTTTAGGAATGTCAGCTATGACTCCTTGGATCATGAAAAGGTTACAAAACCATCTAAAAGTTCATTCTTGATCAAGGAAAAGCTGAGATCACATTTCCTGATTCTGTCAAATGTCTTGATCCTAAAGAGATTTTCCACTTCAACTCCTTTAAGGGACAGAAGTCTGTCACTTCTGTGGCTGAATCCTCTGATGTTAAATCACAGAGTGAGCTCAACCCTGAAGTACCAGTCTTCTCCCCTACCTCTGAATCAATAAGAATAACTTTTGAAGAGGATATTAAAAGAGTTCTTGAGGAAAATGCTGCATCTGATGCTTTAAAACCAAGACAAAGAAAGTTCAAGTCCACCAGAGCAAATACTGATTTACCCAAAGAGTCTCACACCTCCACCAGAGCCACCAGAGACTTTCTAGGCTCTGACAGTGACTCTGATTCTGAGGTAGATGAGCAGATTTTTTGTGCTCAAGAGAACATTTTGCACAACCCCAAGCACGTACTAGTTGGGTCTGGAGAGTTGAAAAATGTCTCATTCTTTAAAAACCAATCCAGATTTATACCAGTTCCTGATTTTAAAAACAAGGGTATCAGGATTCTTTCTTCTGATGAGATAGAAGAAAAGAGAAGAGAGAAAGCTAAGAGTATTCCTGTGAACAACCCCTCTGTTCCCTTTGCTTATAAACCAATCAGATTTACTCTAGAGCAAAAGGGCAAATGGATAGTCAATGACAAACCTACCCCCAACTCTGCTGTAAATCAAAGAAGAAATACTTTTTGGACAAAAAAAATTGTTCCAAAGAACAATGGTAATTTCAAGAATCCAAACCAGGACAGAATGTATGTAAAGACATCTGGTCCTAAAGTTTTTCAATCTCATGTACCATTTAATCAACAGTTTTTGAATAAAAATAGCAATATGCATCAATCTTCATGTTCTATCAACTGCAATTGCATTCAACTGTTGTTAAAGTTACAAAATCATTTAAATGGTCCACATTGTATTCTAAATCAGTCATTTCAAAGGAAAAATCCTAAGACTACTCAGAATACACGGAGAAATTTCTCTGGCACACCATCGCAGAATGGAAAGCCAGCAGGTAAACCTGTTAACACCCCTAAGCCTAACAAGAAAGGACCCATTATGCAATGGGTACCTAAAAAGAACTAATCTGTCTTGCAGAAGCCTCGTGTGCAGATCTGGTATTTAGATTCAGGACGTTCCAGGCATATGACAGGCAATAAGGAACTGCTGACTTCATTCAAGAACAAAATGGGAAGTGCAGTGACCTTTGGAGGAGATGGACAGGGACAGATTAGAGGCTATGGTATTTTAAATAATGGTGGTGTTTCAGTTTCGAAAGTTGCTTATGTTGAAGGTTTAAATCATAATCTGGTCAAGAACTTTTAAGAGCCGACATAAAAGGCAATCTGTATAAAATGAATTTTAATCCAAACCAAAGCACTACAACAGAAAAACTCTGTTTAGTTTCTTTGAAAAAGGAAGATGCCTGGCTCTGGCATAAAAGATTTGCTCATTTGAAATTTTCAAATCTTGACAAACTCGTGAAACTCAACCTAGTGAAAGGTCTGCCTTCACTTAAATTTGACAAAGACCGTCTTTGTTCTGCTTGTGAACTGGGCAAAATGAAAAGAACTTCAAACAAAACAAAGAGTGATCACAATTGTCCCAAACCTTTGCATATGCTTCATGTGGATCTTTGTGGTCCAATTTATGTGCAAAGTCTGTCAGGTAAAAAGTATATTCTTGTGCTTATTGATGAATATTCTAGATATACTTGGGTTGAGTTCATCAGAGTAAAATCTGATGTCCCAGAAATTCTGATAAGTTTGTTGAAGAGAATACAGGTTCTGTTAGGTCTTAAAGTCCAAAAGTTGAGAAGTGATAATGGGACAGAATTTTAGAATGCCTGAATTGATGCCTACCTATCAGAGGAAGGAATCTCCCAGAACTTCTCAGCTGCCAGAACTCCCCAACAGAATGGTGTTGTGGAGAGAAAGAACAGAACTCTGGTAGAAGCCGCCAGAACTATATTGGCTGGTTCTATTCTTCCAATGAACTTCTGGGCAGAGGCAGTCTCAACAGCTTGTTTTACCCAGAACAGAGTTGTCATAGTAAAGAGGTTCAAAATGACTGCTTATGAACTCATCAACAACAGAAGGCCGAATGTGAAATTCTTTCATGTTTTTGGTTGCAAATGTTATATCTTGAATGATAGAGATCAACTGGGCAAGTTCGACAAGAAGGCTGACGAAGGAATCTTTATTGGTTATTCCTTAACCTCTAAATCCTACAGAGTCTACAATACCAGAACCAGAGTCATTCAAGAGAGCATAAACGTATCCTTTGATGAAAATTCATCAAGTTCCTCTGATTGCAAATCACCAGAGGGGATACAGAACAAAGAGAAGCCAAGCTCTTCAAAGTCAAGGGAAGAAGATATCTATCTATTATTCAACGATTTCTTCGATGATGATGATTCCTCTGTTAACATCACCAGAGGCAATCAAGCTCAGAACTCTGCTGAACAGAATCTAACAGGTACAACTCTTACAGGTCCCCCCAATTCTTCACCATCTACTTCTCTGTCTACAGGTGTAATTCAGATAAATAAGGAACCACAATCAGACGTAAGAGAACCTGAACAAGAGCCATCATCACCCCTTCTGACTCATATTGGAAGAAGCTCATTGTTTGAAAGCTCACCCTCTCAGAGCCCTGTTGGTACATCACAGAGCAATGAGGCCACTCTCTAGAGCAGTGTGCCACAGAACCCTGGTCCCAATCCTTAGAGCTCTGATGCTGAAATACATCTTTTCCCGTCAGAAGCACATACTCCACCTGTTGTCCAAGCTTCAATGACCAGATGGACAAAGGATCACCCACATCATCTAATTATAGGTGCTGCTGAAGATGGTGTAAAAACGAGATCAGCAACAATCAATGAGGCTTTCTTTGTTAATTTTCTAAGTATGATTGAGCCAAAGAAGATATTTGAAGCCCTTGAAGACCCAAACTGGATTGAAGCCATGCAAGAGGAGATTCTGGAGTTTGAAAGACATAAAGTTTGGTCCTTGGTTCCACTTCCTGAAAACAAATTTGCTATTGGAACCAAGTGGGTGTTCAAAAATAAGAAAGATGAGGACGGGATTATTATCAGAAACAAAGCTCGGCTGGTTGCAAAGGGATATTGCCAAGAAGAGGGGATTGATTATGACGAAACCTTTGCACCTGTGGCTAGGCTAGAAGCTATCAGAATCTTCTTAGCCTATGCTGCTGTTAGCTCCAAATTCTATGAATAGAAGTATATGAAAAATAGGCTAAGTGTAAATACATCGACAGAGCCTCTGCCAAGACACCGATAGAAGATCCAACTGAAGACATTCGTAGAAGACAAGGCCACAGAGCCTCTGTAAAACTTGACAGAGCCTATGTGGTATGAAGACTAAAGACTTGGAAGATTATCTGAAGATCAAGATAAGGACGATCATGCCTCTCACGTGCCTCTGCTGTACGAAGATCCTGAAGATCATTCGTACAAGGCGTGCCCTGCACATTCCACGTGTCAACCTCTGATGGGTTACAGCCTTTGCAGAAAACGGCGCACTACATTAACATTGTACCTGTAGCAGTCCCACGATCGTGTCTTTGTACCCTTAGTCCTTATTGTCTAAAGCTTGTCCCCTGATGAATAGTATAAATAGAAGGCTCGTGTTGAGCTCTTCAATTAACTTTGCACGACACACACACCCTTAGAGCAGAATTCATATTGTACCTTCGGTGATCTTGGTGTTCTTGACTTATCAATATACACTGAATCATTGAGCTGAATATCAGTGTTATTTCTATTTCACGTATTTGATATTGTGTGCTTTTCTACCATAGAATATCTTTTAGTTCGTTTAAAACGCTTTCGCACCCTTATTTGTTTGAACTATTAGATACAAATATCATTGTTGAGTAAAATCAAGATCAACAATTGGTATCAGAGCCCTCCTTGATTTTCTATATCAAGAGATCCTCTCTTACAATGATTTCTGGTAGAAACTTGGTTTGTCTTTAACCTGTTCTTCATATTTTTCAAACAGACTCTGTTTTTCTGCCATTCTCGACAAGGTTTTTACACTCATAAGCTCTTTTATAAAAATATGACCCATCATCTGAAAGTTTTAGTTCATACTCTGTCTTCTGGTATTTTCGAAAACCATTTAAAATGGCGAACACCAACAACTACTTTTCTGCTGGTTCCTTAACAAAACCACCCACTTTGCTCAGAGATGAGTACCCTCAGTGGAAGATTCAAATGATCCACTTCTTCGAGGGCTCTGACAAAGAACTGCTGCATTATATTCACAATCCTCCATTCGTTCCTATGATTACAGTACCTGGTGTACCTGCCACAGATGATACTCCAGATATTCCTGAGCACGAAAAACCTAAGTCAAAAGACAAATGGTATGCCCCTGACTGAGAGAAATATGAGTTTGCTCAGAAGGCCAAACGACTTCTGATAATGGCCATCCCCAATGACCTCTTCCAATCCCTAGATGCGTGTGAATCTGCATACGATCTATGGAAGGAATTGGAGAAACAATTGGAAAGTGGGGCTAAGACTCAGAAAAATTGCAGAGCCCAATGTATCAATGAATATTACTCATTCAAAGCTCTGCCGACAGAGTCTATGCAGTCAACTTATGACAGGTTTAACTCTCTGATAAACAAGTGCAGGAAGTTTGGGATCCACAAAACTTCTGAAGAGAACAATGTCATGTTCCTAAAGAGCCTCAACGAAGAATGGCTCCAGCTGTCTATGTCCCTTCAAACTAATCAGGACTTAGACACCTGAAGTTTATCAGATCTTTATGGAACTTTGGCCGCCCAAGAACCCCAAATCGCCCAGGCAAAAGCTCAAACTGCTGGGCCTCTGGCACTTGTTGGTAAGACAACGGAGGCAAAAGAGAAGCCTAAAAAGGAGAAAGTCGTGGAGGAGAAGAAGGAGAAAAAACAGAAAGTGGTGATTGTTGAAAGTTCTGAGGAGAAATTGGTAGAGGAGGAAGAGGCAACAATGGCCTCGGTAGCTAAATCTTTAGCTCTGTTGACGAAAGAGTTTGGCAGAGGAGGATACAGGAAGAAGGGTTATGAACGTGATGGAAGGGATGCTAGAGGAGAGAAGTACGAGTCAAGAAACCAGGGAAAAGATGGTTCAAACGACCAACAGAGGTCGAATGACAGAGGAGACAGAGGTGGTGATCGACAGAGGTCAGACGACGGAGCTGGCAATGCTACCCAGAACCAGGGATGTTTCAATTGTGGCAAGCCAGGCCAGAATGCTGCTGACTGCAGGAGCAAACCAAACCGCCCTCAGAGGGATTCTGCTTTCTACAAAAAGAAGGCAGAATATTATGCTTAGAAGTCGCTCATGGTGGAGGAAGAGAACTGGTTGTCAGATGAATCCTCTGATGAAGGAGACAAGAAGAACGCCTTGTTCTGTGGAATGGCAGAGGTCAGCTCCTCAGAATCTGATAGTGAGGTATCCACTTCTGACTCTATCTCACATGAAAGCGAAGCAAATTTACTTAAACTAACTGTTGAATACACTGAACTTAAAAGGACATGTGCGAGTGTTCAAAAGAAACTTGCATTCTTTGAGAGAGAAACTAGACTTCTCACTCAAGAAAAGGCAAAAATATTTCAAGAAAAGGAAGAGATTGAAACAAATTGGAACAAACATCTAAATCCTTTGAAAGAAAAGATTACAGAACTTAACTCTGCCTTAAAAACTAAATCTAAAGAACTTGTGGATGTTGAGAGCGACAGAATGAATATTCTTGCTCTAAGCACTATTTTCAAAAGGAAAGAGAAGTCCTTCATCAAGACTTACTCAGCAGAGATCTCTTAATCAGAAAATATCAGGATGCACAGAAAGTGTATGAAAAAATCAATACACAAATAGGGAGACAGGGAATTGGCTTCTGTGACATAGATCCTTACACTGGAACCAAAAGAGACAAATCCCTTTCCTCTCTATTTTGTATTGGAAGTACAAGAAAACCCGGTTTTCCAAATTTAACCTCTGTAAGCAAAAGGCAAAAAGTCTTTGTGGAACCTCACAAAAGGAAACCTATAAAAATGATAAATGTGTGGTTTGAAAACACATATTTACCACAATCAGCCTCAGTCAAAAGAGAACCCAAACCTAAGAGATATCTGAAAACTCAAGATCAGATAGGAATCTTCAAGTTTGGTGACCCCGAGACTCAATCCCAGGTTGCTTTTGTCTGCACTATAGATTCTGAGACGAAACTATTGGCAGAGGCACCTGAGTTCTTGCCTGCTTCTACAGAAGAAAATTTGATACATATTTCTGAAAAAGAATTATTGGAAATCGGTAAAACCAATTTTTATGAAAACAAAGTACTTCTTGTAACATTCAAAATCTCTCTGAGGAAACCATGATGAACACTTCCGTTGACTTTGAAGATATTCCTGAAAGAAAGGAAGAAAGCGAGTATGGCACTTGCTCAGAAATCCAGCCTCTGTCGACAGAGATCTTAGTGACTCAACCTCTGTATATGAGGACGACTCATCCTATGTCTACTCTGAGACTGACTCAATTGAATCAGAAATAGCTCCTTGTGAGGCAGAGGGATTTAAACTTCCCTCTGGAATTCTTAACAGAACCATTACTCCTAAGGAGAAAATCACAAGTGTTCCTATTTGCCATGATTTTTTTAACATGTGTATACAAGCCAAAACCTCTCTGGAGCTTGAGAAAATCAAACTTGAAAAGGAAAAATCCTCTCAATGTCCAAAAGAATCCAAACTTTTTAGGCTTTTTAAAGAAAAATTAACTTGGCAATAGAAGGGTAAGTGGGTTGAAAATAACAAGTCTTTTGCTTTTGTGACAGTGAAACCTGCAGAAGTTCACCACAGAAGAAAGGGACCACAGAAGGCTACTCTCCACAGAGATTTTTCAAACAAACAATCTAGTCTACATAGGTCTTCTTGTAATAGGAAGTCAAATGCTAGAATAGACTGTAATAAAGCCTATGTACCCTGTTTCAGTGTTTTTAATGAAAAGTTCAAGCAAATTTCTTCACATATTAAATATTTTCATTGCTTTGATCTAATGTATCAATTAAATCAACACTTCTCCAACCCATACTGTTTACTCTCTTTGCCCAAAAAGAATGCTAAATTCAAGGGAAAGAAGAAACAAAATGGTTCTTCAACAGAAGTTAAAACCAAACCCAAGGATGCTAAGGCAACCTTGAAGACCTCTGAAAAAAGGGACCCATTTGGATATGGGTACCAAAAAATCTCTGATTGTTTTACAGAAGCAGTATGTGCCGATCTGGTATCTTGACTCCGGGTGCTCGCGACACATGAGTGGCGACAGAGGTCTACTATCCTCTTACAAAGATAAACTCGATGGAGGATCTGTAACATTTGGCGACAACAAGAAAGGATATATTAAAGGCTATGGAGTCATCAAAAAGGAAAACATATCAGTTTGCAAAGTTGCATATATGGATGGCCTTAAGCACACTCTTCTAAGTGTTAGCCAACTTTGTGATATTGGTTTCAACGTGATGTTCAAAATAACTTTCTGCTCTCTACAAGGAGAAGGTACAGGAGTCGAACTCCTGCGGGCTAAACGAAAAGGTGATCTGTACCTTATGAACTTCAGTGTTAAAAACAAGAAAGACAAGCTCTGCCTTGTTTCCTGTAAAAATGAAGAAACCTGGTTATGGCACAACAGGTTCTACCATCTGAACTTTCATACTCTTTATAAACTTGTCAAACTTGATCTTGTAAAAGGTCTGTCAAATGTTCAATTCAGTAAAGATCATTTGTGCTCTGCTTGTGAAATGGGTAAGCTCAAAAGAGCTTCCCACAAAGGCAAGACTGGTGTGTCTTGTCCTAGGCCTCTGCATATGCTTTATGTTGACCTCTGTGGTCCAATTGCTACATAGAGCCTAGGAGGCAAGAAATATATACTGGTGTT
>JAWVWS010000390.1:0-25000 GCA_033807775.1 Saussurea involucrata | reverse complement strand
GCCGAAGTTTCCAATCGGGAATTGAAGTATATTTTGGAGAAGACAGTGAATGCATCAAGAAGGGACTGGTCAATGAAATTGGATGACGCTTTATGGGCGTATCGGACCGCATTTAAGACCCCAATCGGAACCACTCCATACTGGTTAGTGTTCGGAAAATCTTGTCACCTACTGGTCGAGTTGGAACACCGAGCATATTGGGCGGTAAAACGGTTGAATATGGATATGGAAAAAGCCGGCAAGAAGCGTTTGTTGCAGTTGAACGAGCTAGACAAAATCCGACAAGACGCGTACGAGAACGCTATGATCTACAAGGAACGCACCAAGAAATTTCACGATCAACGATTACGAGCAAAAGTAATAACTTCTGGTATGAACGTTCTTTTATTTAACTCTCGATTGCGTCTATTTCCAGGTAAGCCGAAGACCAAGTGGTCGGGACCATTTAAAGTGGTAGAGGTGTTTCCTTATGGCTCGGTGGAGTTAGAAGGAACGGATGGCCAAAGATTCAAGGTAAATGGGCAAAGAGTCAAACCTTACTTGGGAGGTGATATTCCGAGCATTGCAAGCATTTATCTGAATGTGCCCAAGGAGTAATTGAGAAAGGGGTCGTGCCACGACGGTAAATAAGGCGCTTGGTGGGAGGCAACCCACCGTAGGTTAGTTTTTCGTTGCGTGAATTTTCTTATTTTTTTGTCGTGTTTGGTTTGGTTTGATTCCTTTAGGAATTGTGTGTGGTTTTGGTTTGTAGTTACCTACTCGGGTACGCTAATTGCACGTTTTGGTCAAAATTAATTTTTCAACCAAAACTGTGATTATTTGTTTTTATTTGCTGGAACTAACCACTGAAGGAAGAATCGTGAAATCACAATGTAAGCTATTGAGGAATAATCGGGAAAAATATGGCTAAGGACATTAGTGGAGACCACCCGTGAGAATTTTGAGCCTGTTTATCGCTTCATTTCTGAGAGACGTACTGATTTTTAATCTATACACTTTTCTATATCCTTGGTCATGATTATAGCAGGATCTCACTATGATTTTTGGTTCAAGTGGCAATGTCAAATGTAAGGTATTTTATAAAATATTTGTCTTATCCAAAGTATGAACCTTAAGAAATGAATCCAGGCAGCCAGTGTTGTGCAGTTTTAACCTTTTCTTCTAATGTGAGCCTAAAAAGCCACACAGAAAACTGTTTCAGTTCCATTCCTCCAAAAATAAAAAGCCTAACCAAATCTACAGATGTAAGATCCAAAAGAAGGCAGAAAATGGAGT
Source organism: Saussurea involucrata (assembly GCA_033807775.1). Classification (NCBI taxonomy): domain Eukaryota; kingdom Viridiplantae; phylum Streptophyta; class Magnoliopsida; order Asterales; family Asteraceae; genus Saussurea; species Saussurea involucrata. The sequence continues at coordinate 23,725 of JAWVWS010000390.1, read as the reverse complement.
GAACGGGAAAAGAAAGCATCCAAATTGAAAAGATTTATATCTGACCAAAAAAGGGTCAAGGAGCCATAAACTGCAATTAGAGGTTGAAAAAGGGTGAGTAAAAATTCGATAAACTCAATCAAGGAAAGTCTTTCCTACCCAACCTTGCTTTTCATACACTAGCCAAAACCAATTAGACCATATCAAGAATCTGGATAAAACTTTTGGGGAAATATTTCGGATAGACAATTTTTTTGTTAAAATTTCTTTGTCTTGCTACTTGACTCTTTCTGAGATCACCTCCTTGGACAACTGTGCATCTTTCATTTACTCTGTTTATGATTTTATCTCGTGTTTCTTTGTGCATAAAATCGTATCATGAACAACTTTTGAGATAACCTAAGGATCGTGCGTAAAGAGTATACCATGAGGTAGGGTCGAGGCGAAATGTTTTCCTTAGCATGTTTGGGCTGATAAAGAACTTAAGGTGAACAAAGCGATTTTTAGTTCAACTCACAATGGTTGTATTCCAGTCTTTCGAAACATAAAAACAGTGAAAGTTGTTTTTATCAATGGTATCGTGCAATTAGTTTATGCAAGTGGGTTTCGTTTTGTTTTATTTTTATTTGTGCTTTGTGTCTATTTTATCGCTATTTTGCTTGGGGACAAGCAACGCTCGGTTTGGAGTTGTTGATAATATCGTTTTTCGACATTATTTTAATCCTGAGATCGGTCCGTTTGTTGTGAATTCCCAAACAAATTAGTGGGTTTTTGATTGTTTTTGTGAGAAAGTACAGTTTTCCTGTTTCCGTCCAAGGTGCAGCAAAAACCATTTCCAACGCTTAAAAAACGAGAAAAACGAGAAAATACGGAAACAGTGCTCGGCACCGATTGCCGCGCCAATGCATCGACGCCGAGTCCAGCGCCAAAACGAACAGAGACATTAAAACGAGACCGTCAGGTTAAGTTTGAGTCAGCGCCGTTGCCATGTTCTAAGTGTGCAGTCCAGGTGTTTTTCATACAAGGATGATTCAACTCGACAAAGCATGCCTTCCGAGCATCAGAAACCCGGAACTGAAAAACGAGAAAAGCCGAAAAACGGGCAGAGCCCTGCGCGCCACCAGGGGCGCAGACCTCTAGATGGTGCAGTGTGGATGGTTGACTGAGTTTTGCTGCTTGGATCTGCCATGGCTGTTATTTCTTACTTTTGGGTGCTGTTTGGATCTGTATTTCCATTGAATATGGTGTTCAAGAGTTGGCTTCTACCTACCCTTGTGATCTAGAGGCACTATAAATATGAGCTTCATGGTTGTAGTTAAGGATATCTCATCTTACATCAAGTATTCCATACTAGATAATTTCCTACAATCACCCCATCATCACCTTTCATATTCCTTATCCAAGGAATATCCAGCCCTCTTTTCATAATTCCATCCTTACACCATACACTCAATCTTTAGAAGCTAGATAAGTCAGAAGCTAGAATCAGTAGTGGATCACGTATGTGCAACAGAGTTTCGTCATTTCAGGAAAGTTTGTATAATTATTTCTTCAAGTACAATTCATGTTTACATTACTTGTTATTATTTCGTTTATGGATTTTAATACCCCCAACATGAACTAATCTTCATAAGTTGGGGGTTGGTTTGATTATGGTTTGAATAATTTGAATATGTAACTTTGGGTAATTATCAGTCTTTCTTGTATTATGAAGCTTGTGATTTGAATTAATGCTTTTGTTAATCTAATTATCTTTCAAAAGATCTGTTCTTATCAATTATATTCGAGAGAAATAATTGCTCAATAGAATCGAGAAATTACAAGCCTGAGGTGAGAATTTTGGTAGATATACATAAAGTAAACCTTAGTCCCTTATAATCTTGGTTATGATGTGTTTTGATACCATTAGTTTATATCGAGAGATAAAGCTTTTCTTATCAAAATAAAATCTGTTATTACTTGGAAAAGAGTAATGGTGGTTTATTAAAGATTGGGTTTCATAAGAAGTGAATGACTGGTATTTATTCAAGGTGAAGTATTTAAATTCAGGAACCATATGATTTCCAACCCTCAACTCCTTTTCTCAAATCAAAGTTTTCGTTAAGCTTTATTGTATCATTACTGCTAGTTATAATTTTCGTTACAAACAAACAACTCAAATCTTCAACAGTTCAATTAATAGCAATTGTGGTCATTGTGATACTTAGTTCCTAATTCCATGTGTTTGATACTCTTACTTCCGTACGTATTACTTGATTCGACCTGTACACTTGCGGTGAGATTCTCGAGGTGTGAAAACCTAATGTCATCCGTGTAGAACTTCCTTTTAGCATCTCTTTCATTTTAATTGCAGCTAGCCCAATAGTTACATCTTCTGGTTTGATTGTTCTTTGACGAAGTTTAAAGTACATATCTTCTAAGTCTTCTAGTTCCAATAGAGAAAAATCAGCATTAAAGAATCTCCATATCTTCCCATCTTGTCTTGTTACATGAAACACTAGATACCAGACATGTTTGAGCTTTCTGGTGTAAACTTGGATGATGGAGACAATTCTATGCTTTGACTTTACCTCTCTTTCATTTTAAATATGTGATCTCATCATATGCAGATATTAAACTTGACGATCATTGTCGAATTTTGTGATCTCCATTACTTTTACCAAATCCAACTCTTTGATGCTTATTCTTTTCAGTATCTTCAAGGAAAGAACCCCTTATTCTAGTATGCTCCCACCTTTAAGCTTTTTCTGATTATGTCGGTGCACTCTTAGATCATTTTGAGCATTCAACTTGAGGTACATAAGGTTCAGGTTGTTTCTCCCTCTCTGGTGATTTGAGAATTGCTTCATTCAATTGATTGATCATGTCAAAGTCTCCCTCTTCTTCAAATTCATTGTTAGAAAATGTGAACAACTCTTCAAATTTAACTTTAATCTTCTGCTTAGCTGACTCTACTTTCCCTTCATTGGTCAGCATGTTGTCAGCCATAATATCCTCCTTTGTTCTAGTGTCAGCAACCTCGAGATTTTCAACCATTGGTTCTACATCATCAAGTAATGCTACCTCATGTTCTTGAACTCCTCCAGATCCTTGAATATTTTAAGCACTCACATTCATATCATCTCCTCCAGCAGAATCAAATCTAGTACTCACATCTTCAGCAGTTCTCTGTCTTTTTTCTTCTCCCCCTCATGGTGATCATGATCGTCATGATCATCATGTTTTCTCTTTGAAGTATCGACTTGTGTTCTACACCTATCATCCAAGGTACATACCCTTTCAGAAAGTGCAAATATAGAACTTTGAATAGATTCTACTATCAAATTTATCAAATCAGTGACACTTGTAAACGTGTTCTTGATGTCATCTTTAAACTCTTGGAATTCAGATTGTCACCAAATCTTTTTTAGCCTTAGTTTGTCTTCGTAAAATCCCAACCAGATACACATCAGTTGGATCAACTTCATCAGCCCGAGACAATAGTTTTGCATAAAGCAAACGGATGGTTGTTTCTTAGGTGGTAGATGTGGAGGTGTAGGCGGGGTAGGTAATTCATCAGCAAACCAACTTTCCTTAATCAATTTTTTCATCTCCTCTAACTACTTCAGTAAAGAATTAGTCATCGCCTACATTTCATTTTTTTAGTAACTCATTAGTAATGAACTGTGAGTGAATAACAAAACGTGGCCCACATAGGATACTAGTTGACACAACGGTTGAATCAACCGTGTGACCTACATTCGGTGCTGGAATAACGTTAACACTGGTAGGATTTCCATTAAGTCCTCGTGAAGTGCCAACAAGTGACATCACTCGGGGTGTTTTGGTTATGTCACCCATACTTACAACAATTGACTCTTATTGTGTCCTAATGTGGATAGGCTATAGATGTAATGTGCTCTGAAATAAAGTCGGAGACTGCAACTGTTGTCTTCCTGTTTCAATACAGACACCCTCCGAGTGAGAGTCCAATAGTGTATGTGTCAAACTTACGTGTGAAGATGAACCATCTGTCTTTTGAGAGAGGATTGAGTCGATGGGTGAGGTTTGTGCTTGCGTTACCAGGTCCATGACCTCTTGTTCAATATCTGGTCTCAACGCATGAGATCCTATAGTAGATGTGGCTACCCGGCTAGTATCGGTGTGGGGAAGGTCTTGATTTTTTTTGTGAACTTATATCACTCTCGTAATTTTCTTTTCCATCCCTTTCACTCAAGCTCACATTTAATTCTTTTTCAACTAAATCTCCCTCCGCTCTCCTTATCTCTCCAGATATTAGGGTTTCGATTTCAGTCGTGTCATCATCAAGACAAGAGGTGGACAACTTATGATATGTGGCAGAAGATCATCATCATCATCGGAGTCGTCAGACTCACCTTTAGAAGTAGCATCAAGATCAATTTCTTCTTCATTAGAACTTTCAACATCATCAGTATCTGAAGGAGAAGCTAAAATCACAGGCGTGATCGGACTATCAATGTCAATATATTAAACTATCATCTTATGCAAACTTCAGTTTCAATTACGTCATCTGGAATTTCCATCTCCATGTGTTCAGCAGTTTTAGTATCAGGGATATCACTAGCATTATCAACAAGATAAGGAGCACAACCCACTCATGTATCCCTCACTATTTGATTTTCTCTCAGCACACCACATTTAGAAACCCCATAGTTCTAAACCTGCTAACCTAAATCTAAACCCTCTCTTCTCTCTTCTGAGACATAGGTGGCTCCATGGGTAGGTGTCTGCGGCTCTGCCTGGACCATAAGAGCATGTATTGAAGCAGGGAGCCCATCCACTTTATTATGGAGTTTCTTTAAGGACTCCAAAATTTGGGAATTGATCGAATCTTGGGACTCAACCTTGGTGTTTAAGGTAGAAACCTCCTAATCCATCGCATCTGAGGCCACTTTGAGGGCAGCAACTGAAAGGGCCACGTCGGTGTTGGAGGTAATTAACTGATCTAGTCTAGAGGCCACCGATGCAATGGAATCGATGAGATGAGTTCGGAGATCCTTGATGTCCTCATCTAATGCATACATGCACCTATAGAAGTATGTCATAAATGTCTGAACCTCCTCATTTTGTTTCTCGAGGACCTTGATGACTTCAGAGAGATATTCAGTTTGTTTGTCAAGGGTCACTCAACGACCCATCTCGGCTGCAAACTTATGAAACTCGTCGTAGAGTGAGCCAACTTGAGCACCTGGTAGCTGATGTTGTTGGTTAGTGTCAGAGATGTCCCCGACCACTTGACAAGAAATAAGGTAGCGGGTGGGGCAGAAGAGGTATCGACACTTGAGTGAATGTTGGATAGGGAAAGTTGGGGATGCATGGGAGGGTTGTGGGACAGGGAACAGATAGGATAAGTATTGAAACTGGAGGATGCAGTGGTGATCTGATCAAGGGAGGCATGTGTATTTTTATGTTATAAGTTTCGACAGTGTGGATCGGGGAATGTTTGGGGTATGCTCGGTGGAAGATTTTGGAGAGGATGCGGGAGGTGTGGGTACTTTTGGCTGGAGAGTTTTGGGTGGGGGATGGTGTTTTAGGAGGAGGGTATGGATTCTTTTGCTTGGGTGACTTGTGTGAGGATGGAATCTTAGGTTTAGAGGACTTAGGTGGGGATGGGATCTTGAGTGAGGGTGAAGGAGACTTTCTTGAGGATTCGGTCGGTGAGATTACGGTGTCATCATCTTTTAGGGATGATCAATTGATAGTCCTCTTTGGTGAACCCTATGATAGGATCATAAGATCAGCATCCACCTCTTTGCTTTTAGTTGGGGAGGGATCCCGTTCTTCAGATATTAGGGGAGAAGAACATAGAGACAACTTGGTGGTGGTATATGACCATAAAAAGTCTAAAAAGTCAGCAGGACCTTCGAGCCGACCCTTGTCAAGGTCGACCCTTTATTGGGTTGTGTAAGGTCATCGAAATCCTTGCGGTGGAAAAGTGGCACCTTCGAATGCGGAAAATTCCAAGTCATCCTCATCGACTAAACGATAAGTCGAAGAGGGGATAGTGAGGGTCCCTGATTTACAATTGTATCCTTTTGAGAGGATACATAGGAGGTGGTTTGGGCTAAAGCAGATTCTTCGGGCCCTGTATGGAGAATTTCAACAACGACTAATATTTGAGAATCGGTCGTTGGCCTTGTGTTTTTAGCCTAAGAAAGTTTCCTAAGTCTCTTTAGATGAGACTTAGGGGAAAGTGGAGTGCCTCGGCTTTTGAGAGGGGCTGGAGGCGGGGATAACCACCGGAGGCTCTTTCGGTGGCTTAGTCTCAGAAGCTAGTGCGGAAGTATCGGTGGGTTTGGATTTCTTTTTCTTTGGCGCCACCGATTTCACTCGGGTCGATGGGATAGGGGTCACAGAAGTGAGAGGAGCTAATGAAACCATTGTTCTGGAAAACCTGGTTTCTCAGCATCTCCCCAGTTTAGATAGAGAGAATTAATGAAAGAAATCATACCTGGGCGTAGTGGAAGATAGGTATCTAAAGATCATTTGTTCAGAGTCCGCTTCTCGACTTTTGGAAACAATGAGATCAAAAGTGATTGTCGAGGAAGCAAAAATTTTGTTGGCAAGAAGAGCGTCGGCCAACTTGTGATTGATGACCATAGAAATGAATCACTGGTAGGCAACTTGATGGTGAAAAGGATGAGTTATGACCTTGACCAGTTTGGAGAAAAGGTATTCGACATAGTCAATGTTTCTCTGAAAGATCAAGGCATGGGTCAGGTTGGTAATTTAGGACGTAGACTGGTCGTGACCACCAGTCTTGCGACTGAGACAGTGGACGACGTGAGAGAAGAAGTTCCATGCACCACCCATGTTTTTGCGAAGAAGGGTTCCTTGCCTTTTGTCCTTAGGGTCCAGAATGTAGTTCAACGTACGTACCACTTCATCGTGCTCGGTTCCTGCAGAGAACTTATCGTAGACCTCAGAATTGGTAAAGTTGAGGATGTCACAAAGATCCTCACAGGTAAATGAAAGGTCATTTGAGGAGAAGATGGAGGCAGAGATGGTGCTTGTGCCTTCACCGTAGGCATAAGTGAGCCAAAAACTACCTAAGATCATCTTGCTTATCTTTATAGATTTAGTGAAGGCATATCATAAGGGAGACTTTTGGAGAAAAGTTGAGACGGGGTTGAACTCCGGGTGAGTCAGATCAATGTGAAATCAAGTCGTGTGATTGCATCCAGGAAATGTGAGAGCTTCTTGAGTGACCGACACATTCTTGCATGTCTTCTTGACGGGAGTAGACGCCATATTGATGAGGATGAGTGAAATGGAAGAAGCTGCAGGTTTTGCCTTGAGAGAGGGAGAGATCACAGAGATATGTGTAGGAGAAGGTAAAAGTGAAAATGAAGGGTTTAAGAGGTTTATATAGTCGGGATAATGAAAGGTTTAGGGTAGGATTTGAGTTTATCGATAAAGACAATCATCACGAATTCGAAGGGACGGTTATAGGTGGCGGTAGTGGAAAGGTCATGTTGTTCCAACTGACATTACTTGGTTGGCATCATAAAGATAAAACGTGTAAAGGAAGATTGAAAAAATCAAGAAATCAGAATCTTTGACCAGCACTGGTGGAAGGTTCATGTTTGCTTGACTATAAAAGATCTTTATAACGAAAATTATCTACTGAAAAATCGAACAATTAAAGTCAGAAAAAAAATTCAAAAAAAATCTGAAAAACAAATTAGAAATTTGTCTTCCAAAAAATTAATTCTGAAAAGTTTACGCGGATATATTGGACTTTAATCGTCAAACCTGCAAAATACAAGAAAAAATTATCAGTTATGAGTAAAAGCAGGTAAAAATACTAAAAATGTAAAATTCTAAACTATAAACTACAAGGACTAAAATTGTAACAAAACTAACGACTCTAACGGAAAAAAAGGACCAAAAATGTCACAAAACTAACGAAACTAAAGAAACCCCGTTAGTTTACTATTTATCATCATCTTCAGTGAAACCCAATCTGCAAAAGTCGATATGGAATCAAACTTTTCGACCAGAACTGTTCGTTTATGATCCCTTAAGCTCCCTTAACTGATTAGAACTCAAAACACGCTTTCAAACTCTCAAACGAAGCAACCGAATGTTTTCGATTAAAACCGAACGAAAACTTTAAACGTTGATATCTTCTTCGTTTCTCGACGAAAATCGCTGATTTTTGTTGCGTAGAGATCGTAATTCGAATACCAATCAAATGCAATGAACAAATCTCGATCACACAACGATTTTCGAAGACCCACTTTTTCCGGCGATAAACGTTTTCCGGCGAAAACTCCGGTGAGCTTTATGGAAGAAGGTTTATTTGAGCTGTATGGTTGGCGCAAACTTTGATGGTGTTCTTTATCAGTTGGTGACGCAAAGTTAGGATTGCGCTAACTGTGAGTGGCGCAAAAGGAGGTTTGCGCTAGATGAGAGTGGCGCAAAGTAGAGGTGGCAAAAACTGACACGACACGCTAACCCGACACGAACCCGACACGAAATAAACGGGTTTGGGTAATACATTTCAACCCGTTTAAGTAAACGGGTTGACACGACACGACACGAAAATTAAACGGGTAAGGTTAGGATTAAAAAATTCAACTCGAAATTGACCCGTTTAACCCGTTTAAATTAGGCCATTCTTTGAACAATTAAATATGGGCTTTGACTATTATCTATTTATGTATGAACAATTAAATATGGGCTTTGACAATTAAATATGGGCTTTGACAATCAAATTTTTAGTTTTAAAGTTTCTGCCATGTTATTAGAAAATTCATAGAAAATCAACCGTTGGTCCAAATGAGGTGTACGATATACCGTTAGAAAGATTAGAATGTCCTTAAGAACTGTTATGAAGAGTTAAATTCCTAATTATGAGTTTAAATGTGTCAAAACATTGAGTTTTCACATTGTACACAAGAACCCGCACACTGTTTTTGTAAAGGTTGTAGCGGTCTGATTATAGCTCCGAATTGCATGAATCCAGTTTCCGTGGAATCCTAAGATATCAATGAACAACTTTCAGTTAGATGATAGTATCCAATTTGGCTTCTAAATGGAAGAAATATATTGTAACTTATGGCATATAGGAGCTGTCAATTATGAGTTTTAAAGTTTCTGTCATGTTATTAGAAAATTCATAGAAAATCAACCGTTGGTCCAAATGAGGTGTACGATATACCGTTGGAAAGCTTAGAATGTCTTTAAGAACTGTTATGAAGAATTAAAGTCCTAATTATGAGTTTAAATGTGTCAAAACACTGAGTTTTTGAATCAGCTCACATTGTACACAAGAGCCTGCGCACTGTTTTTGTAAAGGTTGTAGCGGTCTGATTATAGCTCCGAATTGCATGAATCTAGTTTCTGTAGAATCCCAAGATATCAATGAACAACTTTCATTTAGATGATAGTGTCCAATTTGGCTTCTAAATGGAAGAAATATATCGTAACTTATGGCATATAGGAGCTGTCAATTTCTGTATGTTTCACAAGGAAGTGGGATTTCCTCCCATCCCACATTGGTGGGAAACAAAAACCTTATGCTCTATGCCCACTATAAGTATGATCTCACCCCTTGTATTTTCATTTGCATCACCCCCCTTGACCCTAGCTTGGTGGTTTGAGTTCGTTGGCTTGGACCCTCTAAGTTGGTGCACCCTACTATGTTGGAGCATCCTATTAAAAGTTTTATATTTATAAATGTTAAATGAGTTAAACGGGTTAAATGGGTGAAACGGGTTAAATGGGTTAGTGGGTTAAACGGGTTAGCGGGTCGTGTCGGGTTGGACGGGTTAAATCAGGTCGTGTTCAGGTTGAGATTTTCTGACCCTTTTATTAAACGTGTCATGTTCGGGTTAGGCACTCTCAACCCGTTTAACCCGTGAACCCGACACGAACACGACACGACACGACCCGTTTGCCAGGTCTAGCGCAAAGTGAGATTTGCGCTAGCTGTGTATGGCGCAAAACAAAATTGATATAAGAATGAGCCGCAATCTTTGACTATCTTGTATGAATTTGTGGTGCAAATCAGAAGCAGGAGGTGGCTAAACAAAGAAATCCTTGAATTTAAAGTATTGCAAAACAAATTGAAGGTAGCCGCAAAGTTTGAATTCTTTTTCTTGGCGTAAAGGTGCAGTACGAGGTGGCAAGAATTCTTGAATGATGATTGGTGCAAAATTAGAATTGTTGTTGTTGATGATGATGATGAGTTCTCTTGATTAGAAGATAGCGCAAAATTGAAGTTTACTTGAACTGAAGGTGGCGCAAAGTTCAGATGAATTAGCGCAAAGTTCAGATCTGATGCAACAAGATGATCAAACCCAAAAATCTCTTCAAATCTCCATCAAATCTTCGAATTAAGCTTCCAAATTTTGAAGAGATGTTAGAAAAATGGTTTATAACAAGATTATGTGAACCAATTTCGCTGAAAAATATTGAATCAAAATCTGAATGAAAGATCAGACCGATTTTGTCGAACTGAACAAAAACTTGAACAATCTTCAAATTGAACCTCAAATCTTTGAAATTAGCTCTCGATTCTTGAATAAGGTTTGTTCCAAAACAGATTCCTAACGCGATGAATTCAAATTCCAGTCGAATTAATCTCAAAAATTGCAAGATTTTGAGAAAAAGAGATTTTCTTGAAAAAATCAAGAAAATAAATCGATTTTCCTCAAAAACCTAACAATTTTGATCTCAAATCGTGCAAATTCTTCAGAAGATCTTCAATAACGTGCGCTGATACCAATTGTGTGTCCCAATATGATCAATCAACCAAGAATACACACAAGATCTAGAGAGAGAGTAGAGAGAGAAAGTAGATCTTGTATTATTAGCTCTCTGTATTTTACAAGATATGAGTTATGCTCTCTTAGTTAGTTACATGATTAGTCTAAACAAAGCTATTTAAACCTAAGATCTATACAAGACATTAAGCTAAGTTTGACTTTCACAAACACATAATACATTGACTTTGACTTTGACTTTATCATTAAATCTTGAAGACATATTTTAGACTTAACATAGGGAATCATCGATTTTGAAGAGTCAATGAAGAGAGAATCGGGGAGTTACTTCGTGGAAATGATCGGGAGAAATTTCAACCACCGATCTAGGCGTCATGAAGATTTGAGGGGTCTAGAGAGATCGGGAGAAATGAGTGTCCCGATTTGGTGTAGAGGGATCGAGGAAATGAGGTGTTTCTCCAGATTTCTGAGATCGAGAAAGGAGCATTTTATTTAAGTATAACATACCTAGTTCCCCGATCAGAACATTGAAATGATGTTCATCCAGAGGTTTAATGAAAAATATCGGCCAATTGGAGATCGGTAGGTATGAAGTGACGTTCGATTTCTCTTTTGGAAATATGGTCTCGAATGAAGTGATATGGTATGTCGATATGCTTCAATCGGGAGTGAAACACCTAATTTGATTATAGTCTCTAAGTTGATTCTTCATCCATAATATTTAAGCACAACAGCTACCGATAACAACATATTCGGCTTCGGCAGTGGAAGTTGATATTGAATGCTGCTTCTTGCTTTAACAAGCTTTACACCAAATAGTTGATAGCTACCCGTAGTGCTTTTTCTATCAACTTTAGATCCTGCATAGTCAGAAACTGGATACACGATTAGTTCGAAACCTTTGGGATAGCAAAGACCTAGGCACAAGGTACCTTTTAGATACCTAAATATGAGCGGCCAAATGAGATTCCTTTAGATTGGTTTGATAACGTTCACACAAACACGCATCAAACATAATATCAGATCGGCTAGTAGTTAGATAAAGGAGAGACCTGATCATACCCTAAAAATTTGTTACATTGACCGATTTGCCATGGGAGTTTTCATGGGAGTGCGATTTTCATAATTGACCTTCTTGAGGAGAACACGAATATATTTTCTTTGGTTTATAAGAATTCCCTCAGAAGTTTGTTTTACTTTTAAGCCTAAGAAAATGTAAGTACTCAATCATACTCATCTTATATCGACTTTGCATAAGTGAGGCAAACTCCTGACAAAGAGATTCATCAGTGGCACAAAAAATGATATCATCTACTTAGATTTGAACAAGAATGATGTTACCTTTTGTTTTCTTCAAGAATAGAGTATTGTCTATTTTACCTCGAGGGTACTTGTTTTCTAGAAGAAAATCAGACAAGGTATCATACCAGGTACGACGTGCTTGTTTAAGCCCATAAAGAGCTTTGTCAAGCCTGTATAGATAGTCATGATGAGCAGGGTCTTCAAATCTAGGTGGTTGTGAGCAACATGAGCAATGAAGATTCGTATGGCCTGATGTGTAGCAACAGGAGCAAAGGTTTCAGCATACTCAATTCCTTCTTCCATCCCATATCCTTAAGCAACAAGTCTAGATATATTTCTGATCATAGTTCCTTTTTCATTCATTTAGTTTCGAAACACCCACTTTGTTCCGATGATTGTCATCGTGGGAGGACAACGAACAAGTCTTCATATTTTATTTCTTTGGAACTGAGAAAGTTCTTCTTGCATGGCAGTAATCCAGTATGGATCGGCCAGAGCTTCTTGTTAGTACCGAAAATGTACTAATTATATGAAAGTTTTGTAAAGGGCTTATGTTAGTTTGTAAAGGGCTTATGTTTGTAATGGGCTTGGGCTTAGCACTAAGTGGGCCTTGGGCTTGACTATATAATGTGTTAGGAGCTCATTTGTAGAAAGTGTGGCACAATGTAAGGAGCATAATTGTAGAGAGAAAGAGAGAGTCTTCCTTGTACTAAAATGATTTTAATCTAATATGAGGATGACGTTTGTATCTCGATCTCCAAATTACTTGAGTTGTTGTTGATATTCTGGGATCACAATCTTCAATTCGTTTGGGTTCTATGATGGATAGAAACTTCACATAGAGACATATGTTTCTGAATCCTCTTCGAGTTTGAGCACCAGCTTGTTGATCACCAATGATAGAAATTTTTCCAAAAAACAAATAAAATAAAACTTCCAACATCAAGACAACTATAACCCAACAATGGAACAGATTGGAGATTTGGAACAGATTGGAGATTTGGGCATGATCAGCACAGGGTGGATACGAGCTATGGAAATGTTGACAAAAAGAAGGGAAAGACTATCGAGCTGGAAAGTCAAAGGGATTGTGGAAAATTTTTCAGAATTGGTAAAATGACGAATTGGGTCTGGACAGAAAAAATAAGAAAGACAAATTATTTGGATCAGTTCGATTTGAGCAGTTGGGCTAATTTTAATTTCTTTCTGCTGGATTTGATTGAGATGGAGAAGGCTTACACATTAATTTGGGCTTTTGAGAATAGCTGGGCTCACAAGATCCCTAATTCTCTTAAGTGTGGAAATTGGGCCAAGATCATGGATGATGATATGAATACAGATTGGGCCGAGATAATGATCAAAACGATAAAAGATAGTTGGGCTGAGTGTATGGATTCCTGATGGACCATGTGGAGCTTTTCTTCCCCAAGAGTTTGGATGTTTATTTGTTGGGCCAGGCTTGTTTTTTACAGCCCTTTTATTTTGATGTCATTTTTTGTTGGGGTAATTGGGCCTTTAAAATTTTGGGAGGTTATAGTTGTAAACCTTTACTTGTTGTCTTTCCCAAACATTTTCTTGGGAGACATTTGGTTAGGGGGGAATGCCTCCCTTAGAGTTGTAGTGTCTTTCTTTTTTGAATAAAGTTTTTCCAAGGGGTTCCGTCCCCTTTTTCCAAAAAAAAAAAACAATGGGGAAGTTTATACATATGGTAGTGTCAATGTAATGTGACATCATAATAACAACCTACTTAATCTAGACTGTTAACAACTAGATTAAAATGGGTGTCACTATGTTATCCAAAAATGTCACTCTTCTCAAAAGATCCCAAAAATAGCCCGACTCCTTAAGTGTCGTTAACCGCACCGATCGACAACTCAACATGTTCTAGATCCGCCACTAGTGGGACATGTAAACCAATACATGTCACAACAAGTGTTAGACTAGAAGCCTAATGAAATCTTACATAAATACATCTATACATAGGAAGGTATTAATACATAATTTAAATGTTACCCGATCCATATGTAGCACTTTACCATAATTCCAATTTCTCACGATATTCCACGCTTGAACATATGCACGGATCACGATTATTGAATTACGAGGGAGACCCGTTTATATCAAGGTGACGAGAACATGTGAGTGGAGTCACCTAATGATGTAATTGGGAATACACATCGGGTTCATGGTTTTATTGCACCAATCATCTTGGTGTCACCTCAAACCATCAAATGCCTTTATTACATACTCCAACGAGTTACACCTCAAGGATTTATTAAACCGTAGTGCCTACCCAAGCTAGACGAGTACCACCTCAAGGACATCGATATCCTTTATTGTATACTCGCTAGTGGCCTACAAATTTACCTACCAATATGAATCAACAACTCATATCCTAAATCCTCATGCATAAGGAGTTAGGCACAATTTCTATACATACTCATGTACAAGGTAAAAATATAACAATAAACCATATCATAATATTTTCCTCTTTTTAGATGTAGTTGTCCTTCCATGAATCCCAAACATTTAGCATTAGAACTCAATATATTCATTTTTCCCATTTCGGTATTCTATCATGTTTAGACACATAAATAAGTCACATAATTATCATAAATGAATCTAGGAAAAATCCTCTTAGTTCATCTCTTCTTCAAAAACCCATAAAGTTTCTTTTAGGTCAAAATCTCCTCCAACATCCAAAAACAACTATTTGGTTCAAAATACTAAAATGTCTCCACTCAGGATTCAAGATCAAGGAACAATATCACATTCATAGTCGCTCCAAGTGTACCTCTTGCATCTCTCGACCGCGACATTGCCCATGCGACTATGACACGACATTGTCGCCGGTCATAGTCGCGGTATCTATATCGTGGGTTGCCAACAATAGGCGACTTTTCGTCAGGCGACTATGACCAACGCAATCTTGCCGGCATAGTCGTCGGGCAATCCTCGACCCTCGAAAACCCGACTTTTGATCTAACTCATCACACAACTCTTTTGTTCGACGATTAGATTTACGCGTACACGAAGCATACATACTTAACTTCAAAAGTAGGACTCACAAATTAAATAACAATTCTCAACTAGAGCTTAAATAGGAGGAAGGCACTTACTCCAAAATTGGGGGCGTTACATTGTACCTCAGAAAAGATACCCAAGTGTAACAAGTAAATTCATCAACAATCACTAGGATGTACCTTTTTCCACCAAGGTTGGATGTGCTGACTGTATAGTCTAGTAGTCTTTTTTTTCTATTAGTTGCGATGCAAACAGACATTTCCTTTATAAGACTGGAAGAGATAGAAGGCTCTCATGTCTTTGCCCATTGATAGATATGCCTAAAAGTAACATTTTTTTTGGCATGATATGTGGTTGAATTCTCCTCTGCAGGTAGACAACCCTCCTCGGCCTCATATATCTGTCAAAGAGGCCTAGCCACCCTATTTGTTCCATGATCTATGGGTCTACTAGATCCAAGAATCATCGATTTTGGAGTTACCTTATAGCTGAATGGCTTTGTGTTACGGTTGGGGTATAACGATGTTATGTTGTGAGCCTCTTAAAGGTGGTTTAAGAGCCAGTGTTCAAAAAGGCGTGCCATGGCGCGGTATGATGCAAGACGCGTCTCCGTCGTTACGAAATGACCCATAACGTTTCTGTAAGGCGTGGCTCACGCCATGGCACCTTGAGGCGCGCCATGGCACATTGTAACGCGCGTTTTTCTAAGACGCGACTTTAAAAAATATATCTTTTTTGTTTTTAACTTTAGATTTTACACTTATATATTTATCTAATCACACCGCTCCCAGTTTCACGAATTCATAAACATTATGGACTCACGATTAAAATGAAGTTGTAAAATTACCTTTGTAAGTTCTATTGAAAACATTTAATCAGAAACTATTTTTCTAGTAATAGTCTATATTGAATTTTCTTCTTTTAATATGAATTTACATTTTTAATATAACTATTTTGATTAGATGATATATAGAAAATACATATATATGTATAATTGTATATATGACATATAAATTTGTCGTCTTATGTCACGTCTTGAAAAACGTTGCGTCCTCGCTATGGCGTGTAAGACTTGAGGCCTGACCTCGTTGCCACACCACGCCTAGTGTTCAAAAAGGCGCACCATGGCGTGCGGCATGGCACGATGTGGCGTAAGACGCGTCTCTGCCGTTACGAAATGGCTCATGGCGTTTCTGCAAGGCGTGGCTCACGCTATGGCGCCTTAAGGCGCGCCATAGCGTGCCGCGACACCTGTTTTTTGTAAGACGTGATATTTTTTTCAACTTTTTTTTTTCATTTTTCATTTTTAACTTTAGATTTAACACTTTTATATATTAATATAATCAAATCACTCACAGTTATGGACTCACGATTAAAACAAAGTTGTAAAATTGTCTTTCCAAATTCTATTTTAAATATTCAATCAAAAACTATTTTTATAATAGTAATCTATATGATTTTTCTTCTTCCAATATATATGTACATTTTTAAATAAGATTATTTGATTAGAATAATATACATAAAACATATATATATATACATATATATATATATATATATAGTTTTGAGTATGACATACAAATTTGTCGTTTTATGTCACGCCTTAAAAACGTCGCGCCCTCGCCATGGCGTGTAAGGCTTAAGGCTTGACCTTGCCACCACGCCACTCCTCACGCCATTTTGAACATTGGTCACGCCTCATGCCATTGTGAAGCTTGGTCCATACAGATCCATGTGTAGCATTTGAAGATGGAGAGTAATTGAGAAGCATTTTTGGATTTGAAGGAAGACTTGGTCAGTTTTTCGTTTTAACAGGTTGCACACTATTTCTCTTTTACAAAGGACAATATTGGCATTTCAAAGACAAGATCATTCTTTGATAGTATATTCATGGTTTTGAAGTTGAGATGATACAGACGTTTATGCCAGAGACGGTTCTTCTTGGATGATTCTTCATATATGAAGCATATGTTCGTCCCAATGGAGCTTTGTCCCATGTTTATGACATACACATTGTCTTTTCTGACACCTGATAAGACAATTTAATTGTTTTTATCAGTGACAATGCATACATACAGTTTAAAGGTGACAATATACCCCAAGTCACATAGTTGATTAATGCTCAAGAGATTGTGCATTAGACCTTCCACAAAGGCTACTCTATTAAAGCTAACTGAACCATTAGTGAGAGTTCCATAGCCTCTAGTGATTCTCCTAGAGTTGTCTTCAACGATTACAGGGGGCCTTTTCTTGCACATAGTTTATAAGACGAGATTTGTCGCATGCCATGTGTCTTGAACATCCACTGTCTATGTACCAAGTTTGTTGATGTCCAAGAGTCTGCAATCACAGAGAAATCAGTTCCTTGGTACCCATTTGGAAGTGGGTCCTCTAGGGTTAGAAGTAGTAGAAGAAGAAGAATCATTAATGTCCTTTCTATTTATTCGCTCCTTTGGACAATCCTTAGCAAGATGAAAAATGTCACCACAGTTGTAACTTTTTCTGTAGATGAATTATTTTTTAGGACTTTGACCACTATGCTTTGATCCTACACGTTTAATTTAAAGGGTTTGGAAGAGAATGAAATAGGACTAGGTTTAGAACCAAGGATTCCATGTTTAGAATCGGGAATTGAGATAACAGAGGTTCCCTTAAATTTTGACTTGTTTATGTTGACGGATCAGGGAACAAAGTTGGTTTAGAGAATAGAAGATTTGCTTTTAGAAGAGTGAGAAGCGGATTTTCTCTTCATAAGTAAATTGACAGAGACTACTAATTTCCCTTTTTCAGAAGCAAAGAACTTCTTGACAGAGGCTTGAAGATCTCTTTTTGGAATTTTTGAAGGTTTGGGAGCAGAGGAAGAAGCTCCATCAGTATAAGATTTTAGAAGATCATGAATGGGCTTGGCAATTTCATTTGAATCTTGGGTTTCATCATTTTGAGTCAAAGCAACTGGCTCCTTAGCTTTAACAAACAGGCCGAACTTCAATGCTTCACAGAGCTCAGAAGAGATCATTGAATGGGAGTCTCCTGTATCAGGGTCAGAAGACTCACAGAAGGGAGGAAGAGCAAAAGAAGAAGACCCATGAACATTTGAGGAGCAATCAATATCCATCCTTCCAAACTCAAGCCTAGTTTTGTCATCGCAAGACATCTGGTCTTGAAATATCTTTTCAAGATTTTTGAGGAACTTGTCCACTTCTTTACAACTTCTTGTTCTTTCTTAAGACATTTGAATATTTTGTTCTTCTCTTTTGCAAGAATGAAGTTAATGGTTGTCAAATCTTCAAGTTCAACTTTTATCTTGTCAAAATGTTTAAGTTAAGATAAACATATTTGTAGTTGAGAAGAAAGGGACTTGAATTAAGCATTAGCTTTCTTCTTTGCATCCTTGACATTATAGTAATCAATGGTTAGGGAGTCAAAGGCTTCGATCTTTTCAGAGTTAGAGAGAGGGAGTGAAAGGGATGTACTTGAGACGAAGACGAGGAGGAAGTAGAAACTAAAGAATGGATGAAGCATGCCATTCGGGATCTTTCATATCATTTATTTTGGTCATCAGATATACATTGGAAATGTTCTTTTCGCTTTCAGATGTCGACTCATCCCCTAGTCACGAGTTTCAACGATCGGACCCTTTCCTTTCTTAAGATTGCTTTCATTTCTCTCATTCTCTCTTTTATATTTAGCTTTGTATTTTTCGGCACGATCAATATTACATGAGAAGGGAGTCTGACCAAGTCTTCAAGAGGGAGAACGACTAGAGACCTCTGACTTTCGTCTTCCCAATTTAGAAGAGAATCAGCTAGTTGTGGAAGAGGTTTTGGATCTTCTAACACACTTGCTTATACATTCGGAAGCAAAGTGACCTTTCTTCCCACAGTTATAACAGTCCTCATCAACCTTATTGGAAGAGGATTATTTTGAGAGTGATGGGTGTGGTTTTCGGCCAAAGTTGGATTTGCTAGAAGAGAAACGAGATTTATTTTTGAGTAGTCTGCTACATGGCTATTCCATCAGAGAGTTGATCATTGGGAGATTCCTTACATTCATCATCTATCTCACTGAAGTATGCTTCTGATTGACGATTGGATTCCTCTCTACTTTCATGTTCCGAATCAAAAGAGAGACAGGTGATTCTTTGAACACACACATTCTTTTTCGAAGAGTCACTAATAAGAGCCATAGACGGGCTTTTTATCTCTTTGATGACGGATTTCCTATGGATCTTTGTCTGCTCATAGTTGCGCAAAGATCCATATAGAACAATGAGAGACATATGATCAAGATCCTTGGTTGTCTTGATGCAAGTGCAAATATTTTCCAAAAAATCGGGAAGACCGTCCACAAATTTGCATAAGACTTCCACATTTCATAGACTCGACCCAACAACTTCAATTCGTTAAGAAGACTGTTGAACCGGTTGTAATAGTTAGAAAGAGATTCTCCCTTTTCATATAAAAAAAGTTTGTATCTTCTGACAAGAGCAATATTTTTTCTCTTCTTTACTTCATCTGTTCCTTCATAAAGGACACATAGAGTTGACCACATTTCCTTAGCAGTAGAAAGATTTACTAAGGAGTGATAGACTTCATTAGGAAGTGAAACAACAATGATGGTTCTGACTTTTATGTCAAGAGAGACAAGACGTTGTCTTCATCATTGTACTTTTTAGGGGTTTTCAGAATATAATGACCAATGGCTGCCAAATTTTCTTTATCCGAAGATTCATCATAAATTTATCCTTCATTGGTCATGGGTATCATAAAGAGCCCATACCTTAGGCACAATTGGTCCTTAACAAAGAATTGTAGGATATTTGTTGTCTACTCCTTCCAGTAAGAGCATCTTACAACTTTTCCACAAAACAAAGTTATTGGGGTTGGAATTTGGTGGTTTGACTATAGAGCCATTGTCGTATGATCCAGCAAAGGGATTTTGAAAAGAGAAACCATTGTTCGTAGAAGAAGAGGATGCCATTTCAGATCAAGTTTATGAAATTAAACTGACCTGCTCTGATACCACTTGTTAGTCCCATCAAGAAATGGCAAACACAAACAAGTATTGTAGAAGGGGGTGGGTGAATACAATACACACAAATTTACATATTTTTTTTCTAATTCTTATTGATTATTCAATCAAGAATTACACATAGAAAACAAGATTGTTGTGAAAAAAAAACAAATTAAATCTATCCTAACAATCTTTCACGAAGATAACAAAAAACAAATCACAGCTTGAAAAACACTATTTTTAAAATCTATGTAAGTTCTTGAGAGAGATGCGAGTTCTGCCGATTTTGCTTGGGCACTTAGAATTCTCTGAAAAACATAACCTTGCATGTGAGGAATCTTCAGCCTTAAATACGACTTTTCCATAAAACAAAGTTATTGGGGTTGAACTTTGGTGTTTTGACTATAGAGTCGTTCCAGCAAAGGGATTTTGAAAAAAGAAACCATTGTTCGTAGAAGAAGGGATGCCATTTCAAATCAAGTTTATGAGATTAAACTGACCTGCTCTGATACCACTTGTTAGTCCCAACAAGAAATGACAAACACAAACAAGTATTGTAGAAGGGGGTGGGGTGAATACAATACACACAAATTTACATAATTTTTTTCTAATTCTTATTGATTATTCAATCAAGAATTACACATAGAAAACAAGATTGTTGTGAAAAAAAACAAATTAAATCTATCCTAACAATCTTTCACGAAGATAACAAAAAACAAATCACAGCTTGAAAAACACTATTTTTAAAATCTATGTAAGTTCTTGAGAGAGAAGTGAGGTCTGCCGATTTTGCTTGGGCACTTAGAATTCTCGGAAGAGCATAACCTTGCATGGGAGGAGTTTTCAGCCTTAAATACGACTTTTCCACAAAACAAAGTTATTGGGGTTGAACTTTGGTGTTTTGACTATAGAGTCATTGTCGTATGATCCAACAAAGAGATTTTGAAAAGAGAAACCATTGTTCATAGAAGAAGAAGATGTCATTTCAAATCAAGTTTATGAGATTAAACTGACAAACACAAACAAGTACTGTAGAAGGGGGTGGGGTTGAATACAATACACACAAAATTACTTAATTTTTTCTAATTCTTATTGATTATTCAAATCAAGAATTACATATAGAAAAGAAGATTGCTACGAAAAAGAACAGATTAAAATTGTCTTAACAATCTTTCACGAAGATAACGAAAAACAAATCACAGCTTGAAAACACCAATTTAAAAGATATGTAAGTTCTTGAGAGAGAAGTGAGGTCTCCCGTTTTTGCTTGAGCACTTAGAAATCTCTAAAAAGCATAACCTTGCATGGGAGGATTCTTTAGCTTTAAATACCATCATGTGCATTAAATGCATAGGACACTTGTCACAATGAGACTGAAGATAATTGTTGTCTTTGAAAGAGACAAGACGTCCTTTTTGTCTAATCATGGAACAAGGGTGATTTTCAGGCCTAGTTTTAGACGAATTCTGAAAAGGGTGAAAATGAAAAATATATTTTCCTAAGGTATATCAGAGAATGTCTCCATCAAGTACAATGTGATAAAGACTTCCTTAGAAAAAGACAAGGAGCAAATCCTCTGTTGGATTGGAGGATCCTCCAATTTGTCATGTAAAATCGGCAGGAATAGCTTAGTAAAGTCGGGAAGTTCATCTTTGATCCGCATTGGTAGATTCACTTCTTACTGACTTCGGCTAATCTTCGATTTTGCCAAACAAGTTGAGTATGACTAAACTATTACAAAGAACCACTTTATCTAAACGATTTTGCAGTAGTATGATTCAATGCACATCCCCGGTAGTAGTATAATGTATCAAGATTGAGGTTGAGATTGGTGTCGTTCATCGTGAGAATCGACGTAGTAGTTTTGACTAGAAGGTAATCGATTCCAAACCATGTTTGAGGTCAAGTCATGTTTAAGACACTTCCTTAGAAGACGAGTTAGTTGATGGGTGAATTTCGGGGTAATTGAGATTTGCATCCTCAGGTCGTTATCCTCGTGGCGAAAGATAAATGACTAGCCATCTATCGGATCTACGCTCACAAATTGTATGAGCTTGTAGAAACATCTCATGTGTCTCTAATGGTTCGTAAAATAAGTTTAAAAACACAACATTAGAAATCCTTATGATAATTATCTTAATGGTAGGAGTCATCACCTTCCAAAATTCATTTATCGTTTCAAAATACTTCAAAACAAAAAAAATGTCAACTTTATTGTTGTATCAATAATTAAAAAATATATATAATAAATCAAAATTGTTAAACAACAATAAAAATGTGATATCAAAATATTTAATTGATTAAATAAATATTCTAAAGATGATTAAAAATAAGAATAAATTCAAAATTGATTGCATTTTCAAACATTAAACACCAATTAAATGTGATTTTTATATTTTTAAATAAAATGTGACATTTATATATTTACCATAAATGATTTTTTATTTTAACAATAAGATAAAAAAACGGTAATCACTAATCAGGGGTTTATCAGCAATTTGCGGTCGTCTCCAATTGCTTATTCATACTTCTCGCCTACGCCGGTGAAATCACAGTATTGATCGGAATCCGGTAAGTTTCTCCGATTTGCACCCTACGACTTTCCTGTATAGTTATTTTTTATTTTTATTTTATTCAATTTAATGCAGTGTTCCTAATCTCGGGGAGGTGCCAAGAGCGAAACCGTAAGATTGCAGTATCAGTTCAGGAAGATGCAACTTGCTGTTTGAATCTCATGGTTTCGACCACCACTCCTTGAAAGAAAAAGGTGCATTTACATTTTTTATTTGAACCTGGTAATCTTCTAAATAGGAAATTGATATTGATTTTGTTGACGATAACGTCATCGTTATGTTTCAACTGTGGTATTTGTTATGGAGTTTAATGTTGTTATCAAAATCCTTTTGCACAAAAAACTTGGAGTACATGACAATTTGGAAGTTGAAAAAAGTAGTATAAATTCTTGGAGTACAATCCCCTTCTTGAACAAGAAGCTCACTCATCTTTAAATGATTAGCTAAACCGGATTGAAATTTTGTTTGGAAGTTTATAAGACTACGAGGCAAAACCTAATATGAAAGAAAATTGGTCAGGAGGTAGATAAAGCTTATCAGTTTAATGTCTTCAAGAATAGGAAATTGTGATGAGGACATGAGGTAAAGAAAAAGAAATGCATATCCTTGGTTAAAATGTGCCTGCCTCTATCCTATTATGGTAGTGTACTATTTTCTACCCCATAGCATATACCATTCCCTTTAGGTCACTTGAGCGTCTAAAAGGCTAAAACCAAACCAAAGCAAACAAACCTTGTGAACCCCACATGGAGTAGGGTCCGGGAAGGGTAGGATGTACTCATACCTTACTTCTACCCTAGGGAATAGAGTAGTTATTTCCGTGAAGATCCCCTTCTTGTAAAAATGTTTCGAGAAAAGGGTTTAGCGAGAAAATAACTGTTCCGATTTTTATACAGAAGTTTAAAGGAACAGAAAGAGAATTCAATTCTTATCAATTAGAAGTGAAATAAGACTTCAGACTTCGGCACCTCCTAAAAAACAAACGCCACCTTAGTCCCTGCTTAGATAAGAGAATTCAATTCCATCCAAATCCTACAAACCAAACACACCAAAGATTCCAATTCCTTCCAATTCCAAATC
>JAWVWS010000389.1:0-25000 GCA_033807775.1 Saussurea involucrata | reverse complement strand
AAAGAGAAAAATGTTTCTTAGAATAAGATGAGTGTTTTTTTACATATAACATTTTGAATATAAGAAAATGTTTCTTATAACAAGATGACGTATGAACATATTAGGGAATATAAACATAGATAAAGAAAAGTGAATGGCAATGTGGGGCACGTTCAAACGATATTTTGATCTAAGAATTCCTGTTCATCGTTGTTGTTGTCTGCTGAAAATGGAACGTCTTTTTAAGTCTTGAAAATCAGAACGGTCAAACTCGAACAACTGATGAAGAACAAAAGAAATGGGCTTAGTTGTTTAAACATTCACAATGTCATTCTCCATTCATTCTAACTAATGACCAAATACCGAGTAGACGCTTAGTTGATTACCTTGATGGCTTTGGCACGAGCCAATTGTTTATAGTATGGTAATAAACTCATAGCTAATAACATATCAAAAGTCAAAACTTGATGTCCCTTGAATTTATGATGTCATGTGATGCCGCATGGGTTGCACATGGCCATGGTCGGCCCCTAGACCTTTCAACTTAGTATAGAGTTACTGAAACTTACACTCACAATCCCCTTACTAGTAAACTTCGAATATATTTCAGTTTTATACCTAGATTTTAGCCTTTTGTTATATTTTTAGTCGAAAGTTAAATTTTGATTTTTTTTTCTTTTACTTGTAACGCCTTAATTTTGTTAATTTTTATGGATGTTACATATTTGAGTATTATTAAGAAGTTAAGACTTGTGCTCAAATTTTGTTTGTACTTTTATTTTATATGATTTGGTTATGGTTATGGTTAGGTTATGTGTGTACTACAAAGTTAATAAATGCTATTAATGACTTGTTGATTTTTAGCTCATAGCTCATCCAAAAGTTTGCAGGATGTTAATAAATTCATCATGAAGTATAATTAAATCTACTTTTAAGTTGTATACTTTTGTATAATAGAAGGCTAAAAGTGTAATTAACCAACAATAGTGAGGATAGGTAACAACTAAAAAGGTAAAAAGATACCCTATAAACAACATGTTGCAAACTTTGTTGGTTTTATAATGTATTAGTGTAAGTCGTCTGCGTTGTGCGATACCGATAATTTTTAGGTAAGTATTGAATTAAGTTAAGATAAAACATAATTAATCGGTTAACAGTTAATAAGATATAATGTAAAACAAGAATGTATATTCATAAGCACTGATCAATTTGTGTGCATTGATAGTCATTGTTTCAAAGAGTTTGAGATGAATTGGTAATAATTTTGTTGTTATAACTCAAACAGCATGTCCCACAACTATATCACTATTGTTGTTACAAAAGTTTGAAGACATATATATATATAGAGATATAGATATAGATATATAGATATATATATATATATATATATATATAGATATATATATATAGTGAGAGAGAGAGAGGGCATTCAAGGAAGAACTAGTTCATTTGTGATAACTCTCAGATCCAATATCAACTTCTCATTATTAATAATCAATGACTAATATTAATAAAGTTAGTTTTAGTAATTATTAATAAAGTTAGTTTTAATAAAGTTAGTTTTAGTAATTATTCATTAATTTTCAAAATAAATAAATTTATGAATAATATTTAATGGATAATATATTAGTAATTATCCTCTTTTCTCTGTCCTCTCTCTATCGAACGTTTTCAGTTTCAAACCCGTATCTCTTGTGATACATGTTGTGATACATTGCCACTTTATATACACTATCATTGTGTTACCCACAAAATTCTCTATGAACAAGGTGAGCTGAGCATTACAACTATGATACACTATGAACATTGTCATTGTGATACAAGTTGTGATACCCTCTGTGATACATACCACTTTATATACGATACCATTGTGATACCCTAAAAAACTCTACGAATACTGTGAACATTACCACTATGATACATTATATGGAACATTACCACTTTGATACAAGTGGTTTCATGATTTTTGGATTTAGTGGTACATTCTTTTGCATATTATGATACACCGTGATCCCTTTTTTTGATGGTGTTAGGAGAGACCTAAATTTTGTTATGGAAATCTAGAAGATTGATATTTAAAAAATTTAATTGCATGAGATAATAATGAAATTTTCTATAATATTGGTAATTAATTTATTCTGTTATTATCCAATCCCAAAATTACTAATTCAACATTTTATAAATAAATAATAAATATACATAATTATCTTAAATGAGTGGCTGAAATTGGATCTCATAGTTATCATAAACTAACTAATTCTCATTTGATTAGGCATATATATATATATATATATATATATATATATATATATATATATGTGTGACGATAATCAAATGAGAACCACAAATATGTTACAAACCCGTGAGAACCAATATTAAAATATTTTTACATGATTTTTTTCCATCAAAACATATGATTTAAGATATTGTTTTACATATGTTCGTGTTTAACTTGTGAAAAGATTACATATGGAAATTTATTTTTGATTCACCTAGTGAAACGAAAAACACACAAAAAATATTCACATGGTGAAACAAATCCATGTGAAACTATCATATTATGAAACAAATATACGTGAAACAAAATATCTTAAATCCTAGCATTTGATGAAAAAATATCACGTAAATAATAATTTTGTATCAATTCTCACGGGTTTGTAACATATTTATGGTTCTCATTTGATTTAAACTATATATATATATATATTCTCCCTAAAAGGTATATTCAAATTATCCAAACATGTGAGTTGTCACAAAAAAAAACATTCTTGGTCCTGGACCCAATGACTTTTACAGAAGAGGGGTTTAATACAAACACAATAGGTTTGCTCTTTTTAATTTTAGTTTATTTCAAACGTAAACTTACAGATATATTGCAGAAACTATGAGCCAAGAACCTTAACCTCAACTATCTGAGGGTGAAAAATTTACACACTAAAAGAGAGAAGAAGAATGTTCTCTTTCAGATCTGAAAGACTAAGATAACTCTCAGATATTGATGTTAGATTTACTTTGAAGCAATCACAAAGATGTTCTTTCAAAATGGGTGGTTTGCAAACTAACACAATGAAGGCATTTTATAGTCTTCACTGCATTAAATGCAGTTTTTCAGCTTTAACACGTGTCTTCATTGGATTTGTTGATCCGTGCATGCTTATACTTTTCACTTCACATTTTCCAGTTGATGTAGACAAGTGTTAACCTTTCTAATCCTTTTGTATGCGGAACGAATAGTAAAGTATGACTAACATTAATAAATATGTTTAAAACGTACTTTTGGCTAACATGCTTTTGTATGGGATTCAGGGAGAGTTGGTGGAACAAACTTACTGGAAAAGTTTTTACTTTGAAAACCGACTTGCTAGTTGTAGTATTTTTCATATTACAAACTTACTGTATCTTGAACTGATCTTCTTTTTGGCTAAATGACAAACCAATCCACTTTAGTGACAATCTGACCACACCTTTTTGCTTTTTAATCAATTAAGGTATTTATAATACTCTTTCACGTAAAAAAAACTTATTTTGTATATTCTTAAGTATAAGTTATATAACTGGTTCTAGTTATAGACAAGTATGAAAAATAGACATGTATGATTTTTTTTGAACGACAAGTTAACGCACACACACGTTCCAGCGGTATCGGGCCTCCATTACGGGCAATCCCACTAATCCGTTGCGACCCGGCCCAGCCTTTGGCTGAACCCGACCGGCAGGGTAGAGGGTTCCATAGACTGGACCCACCCATATCGGCCCCGGACCCGGCCCCGAAGGACCCGACCCAGAGTCTGGATATCTCAGAAAAGTGTCGCCCGTGGGAATCGAACCCGGGTAGTGCGGCTTTCACCCCGCACCCCCCAGGATGTTACCTATCCAACTGAGCTAACCCCCTTTGATAGACATGTAGGATATTACATGTTTAGAGTAATTTAAAGGAGTATACAAATCTGATGGGATTGAGAATCTGATGGTTGCATAAAAGCTTCCATAGGATTTCAACCTTTATTCTAAAACATTCAATCCGATGGTTGTAAATTTGTTTCTTCTTTAGGTGTTCATCGGATTTAAACCTCATTCCTTATCAAAATCTAACATCTGAAGTGATATCGATTTTGAACTTTTTGTGGCAGTGGTTAAGAATTTATTTCTAAGTGTTTATGCATCGGATGTCTATATGTATTATGTACAAATACGATGGTTAAGACTATCCATCTCCTGCTATTTGTTAATAATACCAATAGATGTTCGTTTTGATGGTAAAAGCACATAGAAATAATGGTACTGAAACCCAAAAATAAGATATTCAATCCGAACTTATAAATTCTTTTTGATCCAATTTGGATTGTTTGTGCCTTTTCTGTTTTTGGCTTTTTGTTTTGTTTTTTTTCTTTTTTCATTCATTCTTTCTCTTTTATTTCTTTTCTTTTCTTTCTTTTCTTTTCTTTCTTTTCTTTTCTTTACGAGATAGTGATTGAAAAACGAGATGATCTGATCCGATACTATTACCTTGTCAACTTCTTCATCTTGATTTGATCATCTTCCGGGTGATCTTTCTTTTGCCTTTTATTCTCTCCACCTCTGTTAGATGCTCACCCTAGTTTTGCCATTTTCGTCTTGCAGGAAAGGTTATGTGTTTTCTCCCCCTCAGCAGCACGGGAAGATTGAAAAAGGAGTCCAACATTGGATGACACCTTGCGAAGAGAGGATGCAATGGAGGAATGAATTCGTTCAAGACTGATGAGTCGATGCATGTCTTCAATCGTGAACGTTGTCGGTTTTGTTGCGCCAGATTGAGAGGCTCCATTCAAAGCTTGAATCTGGTCGGATTTTGCTTCAATCTTTGTATGCAAAGTATCCAAGGAGTTGACAAAGCAAAGTATGAGATAAGAAGCAATATCATTTTGTGTCTGTTGAATACTAGTGATTTGTTGAGCAGACATAATCTGTGATTGTCTCTTGTTGGATACTTGCCTCTGGATATCCGACAATTATTGTTGAATGGAGGAAGAAGAGCTTGGGTATTGAGAAGTTAGTTTGTGGGATGGAAACATGAGGTGGATGAGTGATTAGTTTCAAAAGGGATAGATGGGTTGTGATCGAAGAAAAAATCTTTGATTTGTAAGGAATCCGAAAAGTGAAGAGGTGTGGATGAGGTTTGGTTTGGGTTATGGGGTTGAGAGGCAAAGGCTTGGGTGAAAAAATAAACTTCGGATTCATTAAATCCGTGGGTTGATGCTTCGGGTTGATGAAAGGCTTAAAGGGTAAAATCATCAAACCCGTGGTTAGGAGACGAGACAAGGGTAGGTGCCAATAGGTCTGTTGTCACCATTATCTCAAAAAGAAAAGGGATCGGATGATTTTGTCCAAATGACCCAATATCCAAATCCGACAAGGGATCAATAAGGTTTGCATTGTCAGATTGGGATGTTGAGTCAATGTGAATCGTTGGTAAGGAAGAAAGAACTCTGAACGGATTTTCCTTGAGGAATGCAAACTTGGCTTCAAGGTATAGCCTACTTGCATCTTGAAAAGCAGAATTCGTCCATATTAATCCTGGGGTTTGAGCGAAGGTGATCATACCAATAAGCTATTGCAGGATTCGATTGGAAGATCTATGTGTGAACGTTTTGAAATTGCATCATTGCAGGATGCAAGTTAAAAGAGAAATCACTTAGAATATCCTACCCAAGCTTGTTGAAGATGATTAGGGAGATGAACCCTACGTATGGTATTTCACAGTATCTTCTTAACACTATAATCTTATTTTTAATGTCATTAAAGAAGTAGAGTGCAAAGTTGATGTTCTTCCGAAGATCAGTGAGTAATCTAGTTTGGTGGCGGTGCTAGGTATTTGATCATACTAGTGGTTTTGTTGCTTAAATAAAATGTAAGTTGTGAGAAGAAGAAGTACCACACACTACTCATTACCTCACGGTCTAGGGTTATAGAGGATGAGGCTTTAGCTCCCTTTTCTAACATTCTCTACTTAAAAATGGCGATTACATTTTCCAGGTCTGCATAATTAGGAAGAGCTTCTAACTCTTGAGTTGGGTTTTGTAAGATGAATGGATTCAGCTAGGTCATCCACGGTGATAAAGAGATCATCTAGAGAGAGAATGCTAGCACAAATTTCTCTGGAATCATTCTTGTAAGAACATGAGTTCTAGAAAAATTCAAGTAGGAGTATTGTTGTCAGATTTATGCATCCTCTGAGATTCACTTAAATAGACTTTAGCGCAAGTATACACCTTAATCTACTATCGTCTTGTAACAAGTAATAATGGTAAAAGTACCAGATATCGATCCACGGGGAAAACTTGTGAAACTTTTCAAAAAGTACAATCTTTAAAACTGACTTCAGATGGCGAATTCAAAAACAGATTGTTGAGTGGTTTGTTTTGTGAGTTAACAACTAGAAAAATCAGTAAGAGAGAAAAAGCACAGGGTGCAAGGGTTTGTTAAGACAAAAAGAAGTGATCCGGTTAAAAGATGAAATAGGCACCTGGATAATCCTATACATATAGGATTATCACAGTATCAACTATCGGGTCAGATGGCCTCTCAAGAGTACACATAGGCTAGCGTGCTATCGATACGATATCAATTATATTAGACCTCGTGAATCCTAGCACAACACAATGTTACCATCCTACACCGTAAGAGTATAGCATTTGTCAGATACAAAAGCTATTTGTAGCCTTCTCTTATCATATCAGGTTTTGTTTTTTATCATAACTCTGAAAGTTAATGCATTTTCACATACAAAATTAGTTGTCAGTTAATTAAGTATGATCTTCAATGAAACATTAATCATCTGAAACAAATAGTTAGATAACAAGCTAAGGCGATCAGCCCATCATCGCTCGGATTAATCTTTCAAATGGTGTAAGAAATGTAAATAACATTACTGAAAAGTAAATTGCAGAAAAGTAAATAACGGAAAAGTAAATACTGAAATGTAAATGACAATAAAGTAAATTGCAAGAATGTAAATTACAGTAAATGAAAGTGTGGGAAAGTAAATTACAATAATGGAAATTACGGGAATGGAAATATTAAAGCAGTAAATGAAAGAAAAGAAAATCAGAACAGTACTACAAGAGTGTTGTAGTAACTTGGTCGCCAAGTTACGAAACTTGTCGTGCAAGTAACATCTCAAAAACGATTTTCAGCCTTGGGAACTCTTAGAAAACAAATTATTAACTACTTGGGGGCTAATTTCGGGCTTTAGAAGGATGAGAATCCAAAAGGTCACAACGAAGATTAGTTAAATCCAAATAATTAACCGAAAAAAGTGAAATACTTTGAAACGAACTTTGTTTGCCTTGAAACCTTGAAAATATCAACAATGGAAACTAATCTCAAGTCACAAATTGATTATGGAATCAAAGATGTTTCCTTGTATTAATTTCCAAACGTAAAAAAATAATAACAGAGAGAATTTAGAAACCGAAGACAAGAAATTGAGAATCAAACACCAAATACTAATATTAATTTCGAACCAAAAGATTGAGTTTCCCAAAAGCTTCAAGCCATTACAAGTGAGAGAGAGTAATTACTCTTAAACAAAAGGTTATGACTAATTAGATGGTTACTAGAAAGTATGGAAGTGGTTCTTGAAAAGTGGTGATTAAATCTAACACAAAACATCCCTATTTATAATAAAGTAAGACTTGATGCCAAAGTAATCACAAAAGTCAAACATGATGTTATAAGCCCTTAAAAGCCTTCAAAAATCTGATTTTAAGCTTCCATTCTTGGCCATCAGTCTACTATGGCCCAACAGCAACTTTCGGCCCAATAGCAACAAAAAGGGCCCAATGTTCGATCCTGCAGCACTCCTACAACTTTGAATCCAGCAGCTGCCAAATCCTCTAGGAAGCTATAGACTGCATCAATCTACAAAAAATAATTTAAACACCAAATTAGATCCCAAACACTATGAAATATGATTAAATTATGAAAGATGGTCAATGCATGATTTGGACTTAAAAATGACTCAAAATGGGATTTTGGGTAAATAAAAGAAGATAAAAACCTAATAAAATGACTAAAAATAGGGTTAATAAATTAACCCTATCAAGTATGCTCATCTTCGGTTCAACAGTGAGAGTGTATTCAATACGGAATTTGGATAAGAAGTCCACGATAATATGGTGTTTCGGGTGCCCTGTGACATTCTTGAGGGAGCTCACATATTTTGGGAGCTTAATCTTGATTTGTCTCACAGTAGCATTGTTTGATGGTGAAGCTTTGATGCTATTGGCCATGACAGAAATGTTGAATACGAAAAAGAAGATAAAGAAGAAGCTTTAGAAAAGATTTGGTTAATCTTGAGGATTAGTGAGTTTTTCCAAAACAAATCATGGGTGAAATACTCAATTTTTGTCATTATGATCTTTATTGGGAAGAGATGAGATGAGATGAGATGATTTCTTGACTCAAAGGGCGCACCGAATCTTCCAATTCTGACATGCAATCATGAAAATATCGTTCTGACTGCATTAGGGTTTTGA
This sequence comes from Saussurea involucrata, assembly GCA_033807775.1. Classification (NCBI taxonomy): domain Eukaryota; kingdom Viridiplantae; phylum Streptophyta; class Magnoliopsida; order Asterales; family Asteraceae; genus Saussurea; species Saussurea involucrata. The sequence continues at coordinate 16,505 of JAWVWS010000389.1, read as the reverse complement.
ACTGAAGATTGACAAGATGTTTTGAATAACAGAAGTATCCCACAGATTTGATTTGGCGGATTGACGTAGAAACTACTCTGATGGCACGAGTTTATATGATTGAAGAAGCATAGATGAGGTGTCATATTTGGAGATTAGGAACAAATTCAAAGATGACCAAACAGATATTAGATTAGTGTCGGATTAGGGGTGAATCCAATGGAGATTAATCTAAATAGAATCTGAGTATAGTGAGCAAAAGAGGATAAGATTGAATAATCTGATAGAGGTTTTAAATAAAAGTGTTAGAATAATCAAAATCTTATCTTTTATATTGTCTTATCCTTTTAAGAGATATGATGACTTTGCACAGGAAATGATGAAGAGACTCTTAGCCACTTTTTTTAAAATACATTGAGAGAAGATTATTTTATTCATTTTACAAAGATTAAAGAATTAATACAGATGTATTAATTTTCTAAATCTGCATTCCCAGTTCACTGTTTAGAAAATTGAATCTGGATTTAATCAAAGGTTTTATAAATAATCAACTAATTGATGTTCTGTGGGAATGAAATGTATTTTCACATTTCCGTTAGAAATGTGATCACGAATAAAAAGATATCTTATGTCAATGTGTTTAGTTCTGGAATGTAATACCTTATGAAATGGCAATGACACTGGAATTATCACACAAGATGGGTATAGAACAAAACCTTATGTCATAATCAACAAGTTGATTTTTGATCCATAAGATTTGAGTTGTAAAACTTTTAGCAAAAACATAGTCGGATTCAACAGTAGACCTGGAGGCTAAGTGTTGATTTTTTCTTGACCAACTGACCAATTTTTTACCAAGAAGTTGACAACTTCTGTAGTTCTTTTTCTATCTAACTGCCATCCATCAAAGTCTGAATATGAGTATCCCATTAGCTTGAAATGATTATTTTTAGGATACCAGAGTCCAAGATTAGGAGTCCCTTTTATCCAAAAATTCTTTTGACGACCAAAAAATGTGATTTATTTGGATTGGCTTGGTAGCAGCAACATACCCAGCTTCAGCAGTAGAACTGGAGGCTGAGTGTTGCTTTTTTCTTGACCAACTGAACAATTTTTTACCAAGAAGTTGACAACTTCTGTAGTGCTCTTTCTATCTAACTGACATCCAACAAAGTTCGATTATGAAAATCCTATTAGATTTAATCAATTATTTTTAGGATACTGTTGGTTCCTATTTTACCTTAACAATGATATTTTATCTGTTAGTTCAAAACAGAATGGTATGCGGAAGCGTTTTAGCGAACTAAACATATATTGTTGGTAGAAAGACACACAATATCAAATACGAGAGAAGTAATTAACACGAGTTTTAGCTCAATAACCCACTGTATATTGATATAAGTAAAACACCAAGAACACCGAAAGTATTACAAGAATTCTGCTCTAAGGGTGTGTGTGTCGTGCAAAGCTTAATAGAAGAACTCAACATGAGTCTTCTATTTATACTATTCATCAGGGGACAAGTTCTATACATAAATGACTAAAGGTACAAGACACGATCGTGGAACTGCTACTGGTACAACGTTAATGTAGTGCGCCGTTTTCTGCTAAAGCTGAAACCCATCAGAGTTTGACACGTGGAGTTGTCAGGGCACGCCTTGTACCAATGATCTTCAGAATCTTCATACAGCAGATATCGTGTGAAGCACGATGGTCTTCGTCTTGATAATCTTCTAAGTCTTTAGTCTTCATACCACAGAGGCTCTGTCAAGTATGGCAGAGGCTCTGTGGCCTTGTCTTCTGTGAATGAGTCTTCTGTTGATTCTCCACTTCGGTCTTCTCGGTGACTTGGCAGAACCTCTGTCGAAGTATATACTTAGCTAATTTCTCAATACTTCTATAAACAATAGAAGTTGGAGCTAACAATCTCCCCCTAAGTATTGAGAAATAAAAATTTGAAAGATGCAAGGTTTTCCAGACTAAGTACACAACAGAATGTAATTGACCTCTGTTGAAACTTTACTTTTCATTTAAGATTATGCCTGAGGCACTTACATTTGATTACATTGTGATATGAAAAGTAAAAGTAGTAGAGGTTGGTAGCCGACATTAGACGTTGGCGTCTTTGAAGTCATTGTAGCTTCTGTTGTCAAGTCCTACTTCTTTAAGCTCATGATAGATTCTGATACAAAGGGTTCTGAAGTTGATTACTGAGTCGATGACCTCTATCAGTCTATCTGCAAGAGCTTGATCCATGAGCTTTGTTCCTCTGTGCTCCATAAGATTAGCTCTGAAACCTGTCAAGGTGCTCGTTGCATATTTTTGACAGTCAATCTCTTGGAAGAGCCTCGACTTCCCGGCAGGATCCTGATAGATGTACCCAACCCTTGGGTATGTGATGATTGAGTTTGGTATGGCAGAGAGTGGGCAATCATCTTCTGGTGGTCTGAGACTTAGGTTTCTTACTCCAAGATCTCGTTCTACTTGGAAATCGATCAGACTGTATAGCAGAAGTTTCTCACGCATGGCTTTCCTGATTACCCTGTATGCCCTTCGAACTGCATCTGTTGTGTAGTTTTGTTTTGTCCAGTTCAGAAGGTCGGGTAGGTCGTAGGGGCTTAAGTTTCTCAGATCAGCATCTGAGAACTGGTTCTCGGTTCTGTCCACTCTTTTGACTTTATAGATGTTGTAGGAAACCTTAGGTGTGGTTCTGGTGTGAGAGAACTTACAGTATATAACTTTGTCGATTTTGGAGATTGAGTAAACTTGGGTTACAGGTTTGGGTGTTGTTCTAGAGAAGATACTTTCGAGCTCAGAGCGGAAGTTTGGATCTTGAATAGTTGGTGGTAGAGGATCTCTGATTGTTCTATTGTAGAGATACCTGTACATAACTTCTTCCATCTGTCGAGGAGGTGCACCGGGTGGAGGCATAGGCCTGCGCAGAGGATCCATTTTGGCTTTTATTTGGGCCACCCGATCCTCTGTGAGTTTTGCCTTTGGATCCAAAACTGGTATGTTTGACAGAGGTTTAACACCAAAAGCCCAGTCTTCTTCTTCTGGCTTTGGCGTTACATATGCATAGAAGGAACTCTTCATTAGTTTGTCTGTCGGTTGATGCTTTGGCTTCTTCTTCTTTGGTTCCTCTGTCAATATACCTTTGCCTTCGGCTGTTCTGTTTGTTGAGATTGGGTTGCCTCTATTGGATTTGACTTTTGGGTTTCAGAGGGCTTAGTTGCTTCTGTGGGTTTTATGGTGGTTGCCTCTGTTGGATTTGACACTTGTGTTTCTGAGGTCTTGATAGGGGATGTGGATTTGGTTGGTGAGGATTCTGCTGATTTGCTCAGATATTTTCTTTTGTGAGCAATGGTCTTTGTTCTGGGTTTGGTTTTGGTGTGGGAGATGAAGGTTTTGTCTTTTCAGCTTCTGGTTTGGGGGATGGTAGCTTGGCTTCTTCTGGTGTTTTTGGTGCTGGGGATGGGGGTTTGTCTTCTGTTGGTATGGGTGAGTTGTGTGGTTGGTCTTCTTCGGAGGATGTCAAAATTTGAAATTCTTCACGGATTGGCACATCTTCTCCGAATATAGAGGTTGTTTCCACAGAGGTGGGTGTTGCCTCTGTGGTCTTCTATTGTTGGTTTTCAGCGGTTTCGGGTATTTGGGTTTCAGCTACTCCAGGGGTTGTTTCCACAGAGGTGGTTGTTGCCTCTGTGGACTGTTGTTGGTTTCTTCCTTGGGTTTGAGTTGGAGGAGCTTGGGAAATGGGTTCTGCTGATATTGGCGGTGGTGCAGGTAACCCTTTGTTCGCGGCTTTGTCTTGTGTCCCTTTCTCCCCCTCAGGATGATCTGATGACTTGTCAGAATCATCATCAGAGTCATCCTGACCCTTGTCTTTGGTACCCTCTGCCCTGTACGATGCTTCTGGTTTCTTTGGAGGAGTTGCACTTGCGGCCATCATCTTTGCGCATAGATCATCGCAGAGGCCAAGGAGTGTATGGACCTCTGCTTCGGTGTTGAAGCGCATTTTGCCGATGCTTTTTCTGAAGTCTTTGACATAATTGGCGTTGGCAGCAGTGAAGGCTTTGACGAGCTCTGTGACCTGGTCGATTACCCCTTGTCCAAGTTCTGTGAGCTGAGCTCTGGTCATGTAGTCGGATGGCTTCATGGCCTGAGTTGCCGCTGTAGTGTGCTCTTGGACCTGTTCTAAGGCCTTCTTTAGGTCTTCTGGAGTTAGGACCTTAGAGGTTGAGGTTTGTTCCTTCAATTTGTCGAGCAAGTCTTTGACAGAGCTTTAGAAGGCAGAGGTTGTGGCCTTCTCGAACTCAGCAGCAGTAGAGGTGGCAGAGGTTGATGCAGTTGTTCTCATCTGGGCTAGAGCATTTTGCACCTCTGTGGACAATTTGTCCATTTTGGTGTTCATATCGGTAAAGGCCCTCGTGGTAACATCTGCAAAAGAATCAAAAGCGCTTTTCAACTCTTTCAATGTATTGTCCACAGAGGTGACAAGGGTTTGGAACTCATCCCTTGATACATGTGGACTTGGTGTAACCTCTGGGGGAACACATTCATCCCCAGAGTGAGTCTCTGTTCCTGAGACGCCTTCTTTTGCTCCTGTTTTTACGTTGAGAGCGGAAGGACTTCCTTCTGATCCTTGAGTAGATGTTTTTGAGGCCTTGTTCTCTACAGAAGTTCTGACAAGGACATTGTCTTGATCCACTCCAGAGGTGGGTACAAGAGTATCCTTATGTTGACTCAGAGACTTGTGTAGAGTCTCTCCGTCTTTGTGCACTCTAAGCTTCTCTGAAGAGCCTTTTGGACTTAGTTGTGTGTGCGTGTCAGACGAAACGAATTCCTCTGTAGGTATTTCTGGTGTGACCAGGGGCGATGGATCACTAACTAAGGTAGAAAGAGTTACCTCTACCCGGTCAGTTTGGGTTGGGGTCGAGTCGTGCTACTCTTGTTCAATAACATCTTCTGCCACTAGACTGTCGATGTTAGAAGTGTGGGTTGCACTGGGAGTTGGTTGGGGTTGTGTGCCTCTTCTAGCTACGGCATCTTTTCTAGATTCTTCCTCTGTCAAGCATCCTAACACTATTTAACCGTCTATTGTCTCAGCCTCTTTCTCCGCCCTATTGCCCACATAGCCTACTTCTTGTGCTACTTCTCCCATAGCGCCTTCGGCTTCTTGTACAAGTATTGCGTACATGGGATGAAAGGAAACCAAATGCCTAAGATCTGGATGTAGAGCTCTGTAGTTTATCTGGTCATCTTCTTCTTCATCGGAATCCACCTCTGAGACTATTACTCATGGGTTTGAGGTGTCCATATTGGTGGTGGCTTCTGTGACAACTGCTTCCTCTGGACTTCTTCTTAGAACATCATATCCGGGTTGGAGGAAGGGGTTCAGTAGTACCTCTGGTGTCGCAACCTGAATATCCTTGGGGGTTTGGTCATCCTCATATAAGTCAGAAGAGATTCTGAAGTCTGGTGCTTCTGTTGACTGATGGGAGAGGGCTTCTGCGTTCCAACCAGAAGAGTCTAAAGAGTCTGCGATTCCGGGTTGTTGGAGGAAGTCGTTGAAGTCACCCTGTTCTGCAAAGTGGATAGGAGTTGGGGTTTGCAGAGGTTGATCTCGGGTTTCTTCGAGCACTTCAGTTTCCTCTGCGATAGTTTGCAGAGGAGTGTGAAACCTTTTTGATTTCTTCTTGCTCTTTTTCCTCTTGGGTTTAGGGGCACCCTCCTCATAAGACTTATGCTTTCTTTTCTTCTTCTTTTCTTTCGGAGGAGAGGGGGGTGCAGAGGATTCGACGACTATGGCATGTGGAGTTGATTGTTGGGTTTGAGCAGCGCTGGTAGAGGTTCCTTCTTTGGTTTTTGGTGCCTTGGGGTCTTTCTTCTTCTTTGGGGGTGTTGCAGAGGGTTATATTTTTTGTAGCAGAGGTTTCTATTTGGATCCTCTGCAGTTGGAAGTTATCCTGAATTTGTAAATGCCTAGCCAAGGTCACTGCCCAATCTTCATTGCCCATCCTATCAACTATCTCAGCTTCTAAGGGGTCTCCTAGACGCGGGGGTGTCACAGGACTCGGTTCTGGAGTCCTATGATCGCGTATATATGCTAATCTAAGTTCTTCATCAGTTACGTATCCCAGAATCTTGGTTGGTAGAGGTCGACAGAAGTTGTATCCATCCGCGTGTTCTGTTGTAGCATTTCTTGCCAAAGGGTAAGTTTTTACAGTTGGTCCCTCTATTGGCCATTTTTCCAAGAGTAGCAGAGGTTCTAGTAGAACACCTAGAATCCTCTGAAATTGTAGTGGGGGAAGATCTTTGGTTGTTGGTCCCTTAGCCTTCTGTGTGGATATTCTCCAATCAATTGTGTTGACCATTTCCTGCATCATTAGAGTGGCATAGTCCAGAGGCAAATCAAAGTACACCCCGTACATGATTTCCAAGATTTGGTGAGAGGTTTGATCTGGACTACCCACTTTCCCAGTTAAGCACCTGTTGAGGATAGAGAAAAGAGTGTTCCACAGAGGGGGGGAACCTATTTCTTCTAAAATCATTCCTCTTCCTCAGAGGTGTGTTGTATCCCAGCATTTCTGCGAATCTGCAGAGCTCTTCATCTAATGGATCTTCAGCATACTTCTTGATACCCAGAAGACCTCTGGTAGGTAGAGCAAACTCAAGGGAGAACATTGTTCTGTTGAACTTGAGTTCTAGGTATTCAGATTGGTCAGGTTTTGAAATGTATCCCTTGATTTGTCTACCCTCTGAGTCAAAATAGCAACTCTGCCAGAATTGATAGAGGTATCTGGCAGAGATCTTCTTCACATTCTTGGATAATAACGGGAACAGGTAATGGTTTTCGAGAATGTTCAGAAGGATAGCATGTTCTTTCCCAAATGCAGTTCTGGATGGCACAAGGCAGTGGTTGTTGGGTTTCAAGGGAAGAACACGTTCATAGTGATCATGTTCCAGGAAGTTTTGTTCGTGAGTAGTCGGAGAAAAAGCTACTAACTCACCGGAGTTATCTTGTTCCAAAGTTCCGGCTATTTCCGGGTTTTGTGAGTGCTCAGAATGGGTTGGGGAGTTCGCCGGAGCATTGGAGGTGGAGGCCATTGTAGGTTTTGTTGAATAAATGAGTAGAAATAAGAAGTTGCAGGTATTTGCAGGTTCGCCGGAGAAGAAAGGTGGAGTAAATGCATAACAGGAATAGGAATTAGGGTAAACGGGGTTATATAGTGGGGTAGAAAAACGGATAGAATTCAACAGTAAAAGTGAATTCTATAAACATTTGGGGTCCGCACTTGAGTACAACAGTTGGGTTCATGTTTAAGAGCAACGTTTGGCATGTACGTCCAATGAAAAAATGCCACGTCATAGGTGTCAGAGCACGATTAGACGTCGTGCGCGGCCCATTAATGCTTGGCGCGTGGGCATTTCTTCTGTGTGGGGTCTGTCACTCGCAGTAAATAACTCCTTTTTACAGAATTTCCATAAAGAGTAAAGTGTCAGAATCAACAGAGGCTCTGTAGTGGAGTGAGCTCTGTGATCTGAAACCTGCCTCTTTGTCTCCTCTTAGCTTGCACCTTTACAAGAAATGTTTGAAAGTACATTGGAGAGGATCGATAGAATCTTTAGCATAAAATTTTCATCCACAGAGGCTTTGAGGCTCTGTCAAAGCCAGCAGAGGCTCTATGAGTGGAAATTTCTAATAACTTAAGATTCATAAAACTTTTTGATCATCCAAGGTTTTCATTGTCTTAAACACTGTTTTTAGGACATATTTGGAAGTTGGTGTCCTAGAAAACTGTTTTAGAAAAAGGTTTTGTGCGGTACATTCTCCTTTTGATTTACCTTTGCTCGGTGAACTACCTGACTTCTGTGGCTTTGATTGATCACTCCTCTTCTTTGGCTCTCCTTTGAATTAGCAGCTTCTGTAGTCTAATTCAAGGTTTCCTTCTGCTCCCCCTTGACCTATGCTTGGATCAAAATAGATAAGCAATGCATATAGCATAAGTCAAATTCACCAGAGGTTCTGTGAAGATCGACAGAGGTTCTGAGCGATCCCACAGAAGCTCTGTCGGATATTGAACTTTTGGTGATGAAGAATTTACATACAAAGGAGTTCAAATATATACATATTTACTAGAGGATCAAGTATCACTTACAGAGGTTTTCAACTCATGTTTATCATACGCAACTTACTTACCAAGAAAAGGAATCTTTTATAATCTAGTTCTTTGGTAAATAAGTCTGCGAGCTGGAATTTAGTTGACACAAAGTGCATTTCGATTGTGCCATGTTCAACATAATGCTTCAGAAAATGGTAACGGATATCGATATGCTTTGTTTTTTAGTGTTGTACTGGATTGGCAGAGATGGCTATGGCACTTTTTGAATCACAGAGGATGGGTATCTTGTATATGGTGTAACCATAGTCCTTTAGCTGTGTTTTCATCCACAGAACTTGGGAGCAACAGCTAGCAGCAGCAACATATTCAGCTTCTGCTGTAGATGTGGACACACAGTTCTGCTTCTTCGAAGTCCAGCTGACTTGTTTACCTCCCAGGAATTGACAACTCCCATAGGTACTTTTTCGATCAAGCTTGCATATTCCATAATCTGAATCTGTGTATGCCTTAAGACAAAAGCCAGAGTTCTTCGGATACCAGAGCCCGAGATTTTTGGTCCCTTTAAGGTATCTGAAGATCGTCTTTACAGCAATAAGGTGGGATACCTTTAGGTTAGCTTGATACCTTGCACAGAGGCATGTGGCATACATTATATCTAGTCTACTTGTTGTTAAGTATAACAGAGACCCAATCATGCCTCTGTAGAGCTTGCACTCTACAGATATGCCATTTGGATCTGAGTATAACTTATTTCCAGTGGCCATGGGTGTCTTCATGACAGAGGCATCAGAGAGTTTGAATTTTGTAAGTATGTCAGAGACATATTTGGCTTGGGTTATAAAAATTCCCTCTGATGATTATTTTACTTGGAGTCCTAGGAAGAAGTTTAATTCTCCCATTATACTCATTTCAAACTCACTCTGCATGAGTTTTTCAAAATCTTTGCACTATTGTGCATTAGTAGAACCAAAAATGATGTCATCCACATAGATCTGTACAAGCAGAATCTCATCACCTTTTCTTTTATAAAACAAAATAGTATCGGTTGTATCTCTGTCGAAATCATTATCGAGAAGAAAGGTTGAAAGATGTTCGTACCATGCTCTTGGAGCTGTTTCAGTCTATACAGAGCTTTGTCTAGATAGTAGACGTAGTCTGGGTACTTGGCACTTTCGAACCCTGGTGGCTGCTGTACGTATACTTCTTCTTGGATTTCACCATTCAGAAAGGCAGATTTTACATCCATCTGAAAGACTTTGTAACCTCTGTGGACTGCGAAGGCTAAGAAGATTTTTATTGCTTCGAGTCGTGCGACAGGGGCAAAAGTTTCATCGTAATCAATGCCTTCTTCTTGGCGATATCCCTTGGCCACCAATCTTGCTTTGTTTCTAATGACCACTCCATCCTCATCCTTCTTGTTTCTGAAGACCCATTTAGTCCATATTGCTTGTTTCCCCTTTGGCAGAGGAACTAGGGTCCATACCTTGTTTCTCTCTAACTGTAGAAGCTCTTCTTGCATGGCATCTACCCAGTTTGGATCATCTAGGGCTTCAGAAATGCGCTTTGGCTCGATCACACTGATGAAATTTGTAAAGAAACAAAAATTTGCAGTGGCTGATCTTGTCTTTACTTTATCAGAGGGATCACCAATGATTTGGGTCTGAGGATGGCTCATCGTCCACTTTGTTGTTCTGGGGAGATGGTCATTTGCATCATCTAGTTGAACTTCTGTGGGTGCACCCTATGGTTCTGGTGCACCTTCTGTAGTAGATGGCACTTCAGAGCTCGAACTTGGTTCTTCAGCTTATGTAGGTATCAGAATAAGAATTGGAATTGAAGCCTCTGATGCGATAGAGATAGAGTCCTCATTTTCCTCTGGTATCGGTTCCTCTGTTGTAGCAGGTGTTTCCAGTGCCTCTGTTGTTGTATCATTACTCGTGTCATCTTCTGTCTGCTCCCCCTCGACATTTGCATCTGCATGATTTATAGAAGAGGATGAAGTATTTAATGGACCAGTTAGAGATATACCTGACTCAGTCTGGTTGACAGAAGATGATTCTCCAGAGGCTCTGGCGGCTCCAACAGAGGGATCGATATCGTCGTGGAACATCTCTTCAAATAGAAGATTTAAGTATGTTTCTCTTGTTTTTGAGATGTGGTACGTGCGAAATATGTGTTTTAATCGCAGTGGGTTGCAAACTGTCCACAGTGGGAAGTGCAAGTGTAAACTGTCCACTATGATCGTCACAGCAAGTAATAGTTGGTAAAATACCCGAATCGAATCCACAGAGACTGGACAATCAAGACAATATGGTTCTCATGAGCTCCTTTTGCAAGTTTCAAGTAGAGAGGAAGCAATAGTTTGGTTTGTTTGGTGAAATAGCTACTTTAACGATTATACTAAGGTTTAAAAGAAGGAATGTAGGTTAGATTTTCCCTAGATTTTATATTAAATACCTGATCCTAAAAGTGATCCTTGTACTTGAGGTGGGCATTTTCGCTAGAAAAGCCCGGTTACAAAATACTCACACCGTTAGATAAAAATCTCATACTCTTAGTAATTATTGTTTTATCAATGATAATCTCAAAATGGACCTTTTCAGGCCTCGATGGAATGTGTGTAGACAAATACTCTAAGTGTTTTTAGAATACACCAACTAGCTTGCCTACTACTCTAGTGGGTTAAGATTAGCTCACTGTGCCGACCTCACTTTCGTAAGTGTCATAAGAATTCTTTCGAATCCCCTAGCATCATTCAAGCTCGTGTCACTGCGTTCTACTTATTTCTAAGTTAAGAACAAGACTTTAGATCCTTGCAAGTGATCGGCTTGTTCGCATCCTTGGGTAAATATCGAGAATGAATGACCAAAACAATAAATATTCTAAGTATAACGATTACTCAAGCATTTTTAATAAAATCCAGGTACTTCTCCTTCCTACATCCCAAAGGATGTTTAGCCCATAACTAAAGTAAAGAAAACAAAAGAGTAGAAGTTACACATAATTAAACTGAAAGTGACTTGAATTAAACCCACAGTGGGGAACGAGAATTCGTCCCTGTCACCGTGTACTTCGAACTACAAGTTATACAAAGGAAATAAAATACAGAAATTTAAAGTTAACTACTGCAGTAATTGAAAGACTAACACTAATGTAGTAGTTGAGAAATTGCAAGAAAATTCCGATATAATAAATGAGACCCAACACCCCTATTTATACTAAGAAGAAGGTTTGAGTCTTTACACAAAATTGGGTTATCTAAAGTGTAAGGACTGGAGGTTTAAGCTAAAAATCAGCTCATTGGACAACTCTTCAATCCACCGAATTATAGCACTTTTACCCAATGGGTTCTTCTCCTAGTCAACTTCTAAGTACAAAAGGTGTACTTGTTGCCATCTTCAAGGTAGATGCCATGTACTTTTCCAACCCTTATTTCCCTGCCATTTGAACCTTCTAAACTCCAGAGTATTTAATCCCAACTACTAGTTTCTTTTTCTTTCTTCTTGGTCTGCTCGAATAGTGGGAAGCCGGAGTGGGCACAACAGTGGTCACTGCAGGATAAAACGTGAAAAACACCCAAATTCCACCAAATAATTTATTAAAGACTATGGTTCACTCTTTTTGCTCATTTTCGAGAATTGTTCCAAGAATGGGGGTTTTTAGAAGCGGAATGGCTAAAATTGACAAAATAAAATGGAGAATAAAAGGAAATAATAACTCTAAAAATAGAGTTATAAAGATGCCAGAGGATTCCTTCTTTAGACCGAGTTCTGAACTGACTTGTTCAGAAGTCTTCTGAAAGGAATCGTCAAAAGAGACATTGATGCTTTCCACAATGGTCCGAGACCGCAGAAGGTAAACTCTGTAGGCCTTTGAGGTGGCAGAATATCCAATGAACTTGCCTTCATCTGCTTTCACATCAAACTTTCCTCTAGCTTCTCTATCATTCAGGACAAAACACTTGCATCCAAAAACATGGAAGAACTTGATGTTTGGTCGCCTCTTGTTGATCAATTGATATGGTGTTTGGATGTGCCTCTTTACTATGGTTGATCGATTTTGGGTGTAGCATGCAGTAGATACAGCTTCTGCCCAGAAAGATGTTGGTAATCCAGATGCTGTCAGCATAGTTCTTGCAGCCTCCACAAGCGTGCGGTTCTTTCGTTCAACCACGCCATTTTACTGTGGGGTGCGTGCAGCAGAGAAGTTCTAAGATATGTCTTCTTCTGTGAGATAAGCTTCAATGACAGAGTTTTTAAATTTTGTGCCATTGTCGCTTCTCAATTTTTGTACCCTGCACTCATACAGAACTTTGATTCTTTTTATTAGATTTATCAGAATGCTTGGAACATCTGATTTCTTTCTGACAAATTCTACCCATGTATATCTCGAGAATTTATCAATCAACACAAGTAAATATTTCTTGCCACCAAGGCTCTGTCTAGCGATTGGACCGCAGAGGTCGACATAGAGCATGTACAGAGGCCTTGGACAAGACACATCAGTCTTGCCTTTATGGGAGTCTCTTTTGAGCTTACCCATTTCGCAGGCAGAGCACAAGTGATCTTTACTGAATTTAACATTTGGCGGACCTTTGACTAAATCAAGTTTAACAAGCTTATCAAGAGTATGAAAGTTTAAGTGGCAGAACCTGTTGTGCCATAACCAGGCTGCTTCGTTTTTACAGGCAACAAGACAGAGCTTGTCCTTCTTGTTCTTGGCACTAAAGTTCATGAGATATAAGTCGCCTTTTCGTTTGGCTCGCAGAAGTTCAACTCCTGTGTCCTCACCTTGCAGAGAGCAGAAGGTTCTTTTGAACATGACGTCAAAACCAGTATCACAAAGTTGGCTAACACTTAGTAGGTTGTGTTTAAGGCCATCCACATATGCAACTTTGCATACGGTGATATTTTCCTTCTTGATGACTCCGTAGCCTTTAATGTATCCCTTCTTGTTGTCCGCAATGGTTACTGATCCTCCATTGAGTTTATCTTTGTAGGAGGATAGTAAATCTCTGTCGCCAGTCATGTGCCGCGAGCACCCGGAGTCAAGATACCAGATCGGCACATACTGCTTCTGCAAGACAATCAGAGATTTTTAGGTACCCATATCCAAATGGGTCCCTTTTTGTCAGAGGTTTTTAAGGTTGCCTTAGCATCCTTGGGTTTGGTTTTAGCTTCTGTTGAAGAACCATTTTGTTTCTTCTTTCCCTTGAATTTAGCATTCTTTTTGGGCAAAGAGAGGAAACAGTGTGGACTTGAGAAATGTTGGTTCAATTGAAACATAAGATCAAAACAATGACAATAATGAATTTGCGAAGTGATTTGCTTGAACTTTTCATTGAAAGCATTAAAATAGGGTACAGCGGCTTTATTTTTACAATCTATCCTAGCACTAGACTTCTTATTACAAAAAGACCTATGCTGACTAGATTGTTGTTTTGAAAATTCTCTGGTTGGAGTAGCCTTCTGTGGTCCTCTTCTTCTGTGGTGAACTTCTGCAGGTTTCACTGTCACAGAAGTAAAAGACTTGTTATTTTCAACCCACTTACCCTTTTGTTGCCAAGTTAAATTTTCTTTTAAAGGCCCAAAAGGTTTAGCATCTTTTGAATAGAGAGAGGATTTTTCCTTTTCAGGTTTGATTTTCTCAAGCTCTAGAGAGATTTTGGCTTGTACACACTTGTCCACAAAATCCGGGCAAATAGGAGCACATGTGATTATCTCCTTAGGAGTAATTATTCTGTTAGGAACTTCAGAGGGAATTTTAAGTCCCTCTGCTTCACAAGGAACTATTCCTGATTCAATTGAATCAGTCTCGGAATCGTCAGAGGATGAGTCATCCTCATATACAGAGGTTGAGTCACTTAGGTCTCTATCGACAGAGGCTAGATTTTCTGAGCAAGTGCTATACTCGCTTTCTTCCTCTCTTTCGGGGATATTTTCTAAGTCAACAGAAGTGTTCATCGAGGTTTCCTCAGAGAGATTTTGATCGTCAGAGGATGTACAGTGATTTTCATAAAAGTTGTTTTTCCCGATTTCCATCAACTCTTTTTCAGAAATATTTTTAAGTTTTTCTTCTGTGGAAGCAGGCTTGTACTCAGATGCCTCTGCCGATAGTTTCTTCTCAGAGTCTATAGTGCAGACAAAGGCAACCTGGGATTGAGTCTTGGGATCACCTAACTTGAAGATTCCTATCTGATCTTGAGTTTTCAGATATTTCTTTGGTTTGGATTCTCTTTTGACAGAGATTGAAGATGATAAATCCGTGTTCTCATACCACACATTTATCATCTTCAGAGGTTTCATCTTGTGAGGTTCCCCAGAGACTTTTCGCCTTTTGCTGACAGAGAGTAAGTTTGGAAATCTAGGTTTTCTTGTATCACCTTTACAGAATAGAGACGACAGAGACTTGTTTCTTTTGGTTCCAGTGTATGGATCTATATCACAAAAGCCAATTCCCCGTCTCCCTATTTGTGTATTTATCTTTTCATAAACCATCTGTGCATCTTGGTATTTTTTCATTAAAAGGTCTCTTCTGAGTAGGTCTTGATGAAGGACCTCTCTTTCCTTTTGAAAATAATGTTTAAGAGCTAGGATATTCATTCTGTCGCTCTCAACGTCCATAAGTTCTTTAGATTTTGCTTTTAAAGCAGAGTTGAGTTCAGAAATCTTTTCTTTCAAAGGATTAAGATGTTTGTTCCAATTTGTTTCAATTTCTTCTTTTTCTTGAAAATGTTTAGCCTTTTCTTGAGTGAGAAGTCTTGTCTCTCTCTCAAAAAATGCAAGTTTCTTTTGAACACTCTCACAAGTCCTTTTAAGTTCATTGTATTCAACGGTTAGTTTAAGCAAATCAGCTTCTGCAACATTAGAGTGAGAGTCAGAAGTGGATACCTCACTATCAGAATCGGAGGAGCTGACCTCTGCCATGCCACAGAACAGGGCATTGTTCTTCTTTTCTCCTTCATCAGAGGATTCATCTGACTGCCAGTTTTTTTGCTCCACCATGAGCGACTTCTGAGCATAATACTCTGCCTTCTTTTTGTAGAAAACAGAGTCCCTCTGAGGGCGATTTGGCTTGCTCCTGCAGTCAGCAACATAGTGGCCTGGCTTGCCACAATTGAAACAGCCCTGATTCTGGGTAGTGTTGCCAGCTCTGTCATCAGACTTCTGTCGATCACCACCTCTGTCTCCTCTGTCACCTGACCTCTGTTGGTCGTTCGAACTCTCTCTTCCTTGGTTTCTTGAATCACCACGATCATCTCTTCCACTGCGTTCATACCCAGACCTCTTATGGTATCCTCTGCCGAACTCACGGGTTAAAATAGCTAAAGACTTAGCTATAGAGGCCATGGTTGCCTCTTCTTCTTCCACCAACTCCTCCTCTTCACTATCAACTACCAGTACCTTCTTTTTCTTCTCCTTCTTTTCCTCCATAGCTTTTTCTTTCTTCAGCTTCTCTTTAGCTTCTGTAGCCGTACCAACAAGTGCAAGAGGTGCACTGACTTGAGCTTTTGCTTGTGCAATATGAGGTTCTTGGGCTGCCAACGTTCCATAAAGATCTGACATAGTCCAACAGTCTAAGTCCTGATTAGTTTGCAGAGACATAGACAACTGGAGCCATTCTTCATTTAGGCTCTTTAGGAACATGACATTGTTTTCTTCAGAGGTTCTGTGAATCCCGAACTTCTTGCATTTGTTGATCAGAGAGTTGAACCGGTCATATGTTGACTGCAGAGATTCTGTCGGCAGAGCTTTGAATGCATAGTATTCGTTGATGCATTGAGCTCTGCGGTTCTTCTGAGTCTTGGCCCCTCCTTCCAATTGTTTCTCCAGTTCCGTCCATAGATCGTATGCAGATTCGCACGCATCTAGGGATTGGAAGAGGTCATTTGGGATGGCCATTATCAGAAGTCTTTTGGTCTTCTGAGCAACTTCATACTTTGCCCAATCTGGCTCAGACCACTTATCCTTGGTCTTTGGTTTATCGTGCTCAGGAATCTCTGGTGTGTCGTCTGTGGCAGGTACACGAGGCACTGTGATCATTGGTACGAAAGGAGGATTTTTGATATAGTAGACGAGTTCTTTGCCAGTACCCTCGAAGAAGTAAATCATTCGTATCTTCCATTGAGGGTACTCGTCTCTCAGCAGAGTGGGTGGCTTGGTTAAAGAACCAGCGGTGAAGAAGTTGTTTGTGTTCGCCATTTTGAAAGAGTTTTCGAAGAAAAATGTCAGAAAACCGAGTATGTACTTCAAGGATTCTGATGATGGAGTGAGTAGTTCGAAAAGTGTTTATAAGCTTAAAAACCTTGAGCAAAGCACTAAAATGGAGTTTTAACCTAAGAAACAGGTTCTGTAAGTTTACCAAGGTCGAACTAGTCGAGAGTGGCAGAAAAACAGAGTC
>JAWVWS010000388.1:0-25000 GCA_033807775.1 Saussurea involucrata | reverse complement strand
CTCAAACTCAACCCTCCTCAAAGTTTGTCACTATAATGGGTTGTCTCCTATCAAAACCCACAGATTCTCTTGGCTGAAATCTTTTGGAGTAAGTGAATGACTTGAAGATTTGAAACATCTGAAGAAAAGCAAAAGTGCCTGAAAGATAAAGTTCTTCAACACATCAACAGGCTGCTGATCAAAATGAAGAATCCTCAAGCCAGACACAAGTTTCAACTCGCCCCTCCAAAGATGCAAGTAATATTCATTATGTTCATATTGTTTATACTGTTTATACTTCTTTCCTTTTCCTTTCAATTATTTGTATAGCTATACCTTTTTATTTTTTTCTTATATGTAAACATCATATATACATACACACACAAAAAAAAAGGACTGTGTGAAAGGATCAAATGAAAAGTGCAAATTATCAAAACTTTGGTTCAAGTCAATCTTTTCCTGACCATTTGCTTTGTGATGTTCCATGTAAACCTCAATCTCTCTGACCATAGGGACATACTTTAACAAGTTTAATATTGTTGGGTCATCAAGATTTGAAGATGACCTCATGATCTCCTTTTATACTTTGAAAAACATTTTATACTTAGAGAAATTTTGGATGCATGGTTCTTTGTAATGGCTTGTACAAGATAGCAAATGTTTGGTGAAGTCAAAGATCAACCAAAGTCAAGATTAAAGATTCTCTCATTGTGGAAGTGAAAGATCCTTTCTCAACACATACAAGTCATTGTCCACCGATGGTGTTCTCACACATCGGTGGACACATCTCCACCGAAATTACTCTCTGTTTCGGCCAAAGAATCCCACCGATGGAAGTCCAATTTCGGTGGGATCTCAAAGAAGTCTCAAAGATGTTTTTCCTCCAAAGATGATGTCACATATCCCAAAGATGATGTCACATATCTCAAAGATGTGTTACATATCACAAGGCTATCATCGGTGGGATCTCAAAGAAGTTTCAAAGATGCTTTCTCCAAAGATGTGTCACATATCCCAAGCTTCCTTCGGTGGTGCAATCTTTAGAAGGCAAATTGAGAAGATATTTTCTACATGGATAAAGTGACATTTTGTCTTATTATCCATTTCCATGCAAAGCTCTTTTCTCATGCATGGGCTCTTCTGACTGTACCTTGTAAAAGGTGACAAGGACTTCACAACTCTCCAGAAGTCAACATCCTCAGCAAGTGTGAAGATGACAAGTGTCCCAAGCATTCAATGTTTGCACACTCCTTGTCACTATAAAAGGAAGACCTCTCCATGCAGAAAAGACACACATCTTGAGAGACTTGAAGATTACTGTGTGCTCTTGATATTCTACGCAAACTGGAAGATTTCTCTAAGTGCAAGAATTTCCAGTTTGCTTGAAATACTTTATAGCTTTGTTCTAAGTGTTCTTAGTTATTTTGTTAGTATACTTTGTGTAAGATTGTTAGAATAGTTTAACTGTTCTTTTCCGCAACAGTCTTAAGTTTTCTATGTGTAATTCTTGTTGAAAGTTTTTCAATAATAGAATTAAAATTGTGAAAATTTTGAGTATTGTATTCAACCCCCCCCCCCCCCCTTCTACAATACTTGTTATAGCCATCTGGGACTAACAAATATATCATCATCATTACTTAAACCTTGCAACGAATCAAGAAATGGTAAAACATTACCCCATCCTTGTAACCTAATGCTCTCATCATATCATGGAACTGATGCACCGCAAGGTGACCAGTGTTAATCAAATCAACAAAATCAACCTTACCATTTATGTATCTTCTTCCAGGAGCACTTGTAAACAAACCTCCATGGTTGATTTTTGCTGTTATCAACATTGGGTAAATACCTAAGACAACAGAGAAGAAAAATGGGTTACAAAATGCATGTAAAGTAAACACTCAAAACAGAGCATAATGCTTACTATAAACATCTGCTGAAGTCCAATCTTC
The DNA here is from genome assembly GCA_033807775.1 of Saussurea involucrata. Classification (NCBI taxonomy): domain Eukaryota; kingdom Viridiplantae; phylum Streptophyta; class Magnoliopsida; order Asterales; family Asteraceae; genus Saussurea; species Saussurea involucrata. The sequence goes on along the minus strand of JAWVWS010000388.1, from coordinate 23,069 downwards.
ATCTAACTCAGTTCTTAGTTTCTACGATGATGACATTTCAGAGGGTTGTTGTTGATGATTATCCGTTTGCAAGAGTAGTGAGAGTGAGTTTGGTTAGATTCAGTGGGGTATACTAAATGACTTGGTTTCCTAAATTAATGAGATGGTTTTCTTAATTTGAGAGGGAAAAGCAAGATGGACGAAATTACCCCAGGCACTAACGGACCAAATAGACGGGGTTAGTGTCCAGGTCCTACATTTGGAGCAAAATTGGAAACTCAGGGACCACTCTTTGAGATATTGAAGTTTAGGTACCCCTTTAATAGAAATCAGATAACCACAGGGACAAAAAATACAATTCACTCTTCAAATAATAATGTTGTTAATCAATGATACAGTAGATAAGAGCATCTCTATTCTTATAAAAAGAAATTACAATTTTTCTTACTTCACATCATTTTTAACTTATCAAATCAAAATTTTTAATAAAGCTTTACAATAATAATTTTTACAAGAATCTCTTTTGTGAGTCCCACTTATATTTTTTCAAATTCAATAAATAATTTTAAAATCAATAGAATATATAAAAAATTAAACAGAAAGTTACTTCACACCAAATTCAAAGTAAGAATCTTGGAGATGATCTAAGAGCATCCACAGTGGTGGAACCTCTAAGAACCTCACTCTCTATATGTTGTTGCCTTGTCGTTCATTGTCAATTCAAGAACATAAGAACCTTAATAACTCTACAACAAAGGTTATTAGGGGCTCTTCATTTGTAGCTTACTAGGCTTAATAACGGATATGACTTATTCGTACAACCATATCCAGTTGTTCGATCAGCTAAAATTTGTAAGTCCTTTGTGCCCTGCTATTAGAGAATTTCCAACAACTACGCTATAAATTTGGTATAATAGAGTACGAAAAGTCAAAATCTCTAAAAAAATTACACCAATCTCCAACAGCTACTCTATTTTAGCAATCATAATATTAATTATATTAATATAATATTCAAGACATATAATAAAATATTGTTTCTCTCTCCTACACATTTGATTTATAAAAATTTAATTGGTGGGAAACGGTTATAATATAACCCCTCTCTCTCTATCTCTCTCTCTCTCTCCCCATTATAAAGTTTTAGATATTCTCTAAACCTCTTTTTTATATTTTAACAGACGATATAACATAGTTGTTGGTGCAAAAAAATGTTAAACTCCAACTTTTCTCCATTTTATCATATTTGTTGGAGATGCTATTAATTTTCTCTACCTACCATTCTCCCAACTACCCACCATTAAACCATGATGTTGAGTTGTTCTTATTACAAGTACTTATCAATGTTGTTTTGATTATAAGAGCATCCACATAGGGCTTGCAAACCCAATTGCAAACCCAAAGAGCATGCCACGTAAGAATTGAATTGCAACAATTGCAATCCCATTTGCAATGTCAAGTCATCATCCACTTTCTTATTTTTTTATTTTTTAAATAAACTAAATTATAAAATTTAATAAATTGTATATTAAATGATTATTTAAAACAATAAAATTTATAAATAATAGATACAAATTTATTTTAAATTAAATTAATTATTTTTATTTAAAAAATATTCTAATTAACTGATAAAATTACATATAATCTAAAGTTTATATTTTAATTAACATTAAATTAAAATAAAGAATTTTATTTGAAATTAATGTTTATATTTTAATTAAGATTAAATTAAAATAAAGAATTTTATATATTATGTTATATTAATTTATATTATAGAATGTATATAATAATTTATAAAGTAATTAATAAATGTTATAGTGGGGAACACTTTTGAAAGTGTAGGTGGATTGCATGTGTGTAGAAGGTAATTGCAACAGCTGATGTGGCACAATTGAAAGTGTAAATGAATTGCAGGGATGTGAATGGTCTAAGAGCATCCACACCAATCTTGCAAATGGTCTTGCAAGATGACATGGCATGCCATGTCATTTGCAAGACCTTGCAACTAATCCTTGTTCTTGCAAATATTGAAAGGTCTTGCAAAGTGTTATTTTAATAATTTTTTTGTTGTTTATTAATTAAATTAGTTAGTTTGTTGGTTATTTAAATATTAAATATTAATATGTTTATTAAATCTATATTATTTATATTATAGTTTATTAGTTTAGAAAGAAGTTTGGTCTTGCAGGTGTGTAGAAGGTGTTATTGCAAAGCTGATGTGTCACTTGTGAAAGAAGTATGATCTTGCACGTGTGCGGATGGTCTAACATTGAATTCCTATTATCATGTTAAATTAAGTTGTTTTTATTTAAAAACGTTTAATTTGATATTTTTCTACAATTATAAGTCATTCATTCAACATTATTATCAAACAATTGTTTTATTTAGATAAAAATAAAGAGTGGGGGTAAAATGATCATTTCTGACATTCAGACTGTTTATTCAGCACGACAACCGAACAATAACTTATATTTTAACATACAACCAACATTATCAATACAGGCAGCTAAATCCATACAAGTCTTAATATAAAACGAACCGAACAACACCTTAGAGCATCCACTATGTTGAGGCTTTTTAGTTCATAGATAGATATCCAATGTACTACCTTTGTCTACAAGAAAATACCTAAACACCATAAACTTCTTATTGGCCCAAAAAACTAAACGTTTAAAAAGGTACATGCAAATACCTTGAAGTTTATTAAAACGACACATCGGTCTTAACTTTCAGAGAGAATACCTTCAACTAGAAACCTTCAAAGAACTGTGGGTCCCCCTGAAAGGGAAAATGAAAAATAATCATTAGCTAATACGGCCGGAACTAATCATACCCCATAATACAACTGTTTGGTATTTTTTTACGTCTCAAAACACATTAAAACCTCTGTGGCAAAGAACTCACATAAGACAACATGATTTAATTTTTTTTCCACAATCCTGTATAAATAATCAAACTAATGAACTAATGTAAAATGAAATATATTCTTTAACAGATTCATCGAGCTAATGCAAATGGTTGAGAGACGTAACAAGGTTATTTAGAAAAAACAACACTAGACATATTGGGGCAAAAGAAAATTTTGAGGTCAATAATGCAAATATTGGAGGTGACAAAAAATCCCAGAGAATGGAGAGTTAAACACATCAATTCACACATACATGGCAACTATACACCACATGGACGATATCGTGTAAAAAGGTCAGGTTCATGTCAAGAAACGGGAATGATTTCCTAAAAACAGGCATAAAGATGCAAGTACTAACCCAAGTGATGATGGACAATCAAACTAGGACACTACAAAACAAAGTATTATCACCATAAAAAAAATCCTTCGGTGAAAGTCGGATTCGTCGAAAATCCGTCGGTGATGGGCTCTAGCAAAATATTTCGTTGGGAATCGTATTACCGACATATCTCCGACGACCATATTTACCGACTAGCTATGGATTACCTACGAACCATTTTAACGACGGTTAGCGACGGGAAAACTTTACCGACGGGTTACCGAAGGCACGAACTACCGACGGATTACCGATGACCACTTTTATCGACGGATAATCCATCTGTAATTAATTTTACAAAATAAAATAAAAGTCATTTTAAAAACATTTACCGATGGATCCATCAGTAATCCGTTGGTAATTAGTTTTTCAACTAAAAAACGTGTACAAAACATGGCTATTTACCATTCAATATCCAAAAGCAGTAAATCTAATTCTAAAACACAATATTATACAAATACAATCAATATCCAGATACAATATCTAAATGCTATCCTAAACCAGGGGAGGGTTTCCACTCGTCCACTGTGTCATGAAGATTTCAAACTGCTTCACTTACTCCGCTAACAACTTCCTCGCATCTCTTTCTGCCCGTACCTCCTCTTTTAGCACATGAATATGAAATTCAACAATTTACAAACATATAACAATGTTAGACGACATTTGACAAACTTATAACAACTATTCGATATTTGACAGGCATACCTCCTCATCGTGATGGGAGCTCTCGTTCATACATGCACCTGAATCACCGGACATTGAATATCGGGGATCTTCACTGGTCCAGAATCCAAATATGCGTCCCTTATGTCGTCTTTTGACACTACGCTCCCACAACTCTGCGTCATTAGGGGGAACGATGTCGGAATCTTAGTCGGGGTACTCCTCCTCCCTAATTCGTTTGTAGTTACCGTACATTTTAACAAAACAATGTGTTAACTAACATGTAGAAAATTAAACCGCATTTCGACTGTAATTTGAACATATCTATTAGCTGTTTTTAACAAAACAATCATATCGTCTGTCCAACAATGGACGCCTAAACTAAATAAATCAAATCACACAAATCTATAACAAGGTTTGATATCATTTCTATCTATCTTATAAAACAACAAAAATATTGTACTATAATTGAACTTACCGCCATATGAGTCGCCTTCGAGTAAACTTAGGTCGGAGGATCCATGAGCGGACCAGTCGCACCGGTATAAACTTCCTGTTGGTGTGTTGGTACAGTGCGCCTTCTCACAAACCTCCCCAGCAGTAGGCTCACGGCCCCATGCCTATCTCTACAATAGACAACTTAAATTGTTAGTAAGTAACAAAATCATGTATATATATATATTCATCAACTGTATACATTTAGTGTAGTGGATGATAAATTATCATATGGTCCCGATGCTGAGTGTTACTAATAGATCTGCATGTGTGTCTAGATGGAATCCCCTCATACTCGGTGGATTAAACCTGTCATAAGTCTGTTGCAGGGATTCATCAGGTTTAGGCTATGTTTGGCAAACTAGCTGATAAGCTAGCTGGTAGCTGGTGGCTGATAAGCTAGCTGGCTGATAAGCTAGCTGATGAAAAAGTCACGTTTGGCAAAAATAGCTTATAAGAATTTAAAATGACCAAAAAGGGCATCTTCAAATAATTATCAATTACAAATTTAATTATGTAATTAAAACAAATTTATAACAATATAATATGTTAATTAATACAACCAATGTAATAAAGAAAAATTAAATAATATAATATGTTAATTAAAAGAAATTTAAAATTTATTATTACATATATGTTATAACTTTTGAATTTGTTAAAACAAGTTTTAGAAAAAAAAATGTATATTAACTTATGATTTTAAATAACCGTTACATACAATCTGAAAAAAATAATCAAATACTAATTAAAAAATATACTAATTGATAATTAAAATATATTCATTAATATTAAAAAACAAATAAAAATAATTTATATGATTAAAAATAATTCTAAATAATTAAAATTTAATATCAGTGTATAATTAAAATTTAATTTAATAATTTTCAGTTAATATTAATTAATATTAATTAATTAATTATAATTAAATTTAAAAAACTAATATTTATTAATAATAATAGTTAGTAAATAATAAAAAGGCGCAATATTGGAATATTCACAAAAAGCTACAGAAACGCTACTCCAAGTAGCGTTTGAAAAAGCTAGCTTATGGTCATCCAAACATGTACACCAAAAAAGCTAGCTTATAAGCTAGTTTTTTTTTTGCCAAACAATGCCTTAGCTGCAAAGTTGTAATTTCATTAAGACTGTTAGGGTCAAAGTTATGTTGAATAGAAGTTCAAAGGTGAAAGTGTAAATACCTCAAAAGGTATATATAGTTAGCTTTAAACCTAGTTTTAGGTTAATCCATCATTGTTAATCGTTCCTATTCATATTGGAAACACTATGAACGGTTTATGCTTTTGAATGAAATAGATGGATGACACATTGAAAGAATTGATTGTTCTTGATATTGTTTATTGATTATCACTGTTATTGCACTAATCTGGGATCCACAATTGGTATCAGAGCAGACAGACATCGATTCAAAGTTATTCCAAGGTATCCTGGTAAGTTTTTATCAACTGCCATTCTTTTGTAGAAATCATATTCTTGAGTTTTTGGCAAAATTGTTAGATCCTACTCGTCAAAATCATTTACTAATAGTCTCGTTAAGGTTTCTGCAATTTCTTAGAGCATAATTTGATTGTTAGAGTGAGTTTTTAAGCAAATCGGTGTTCTTAAAGTTTTGGTCTCTGTTCTTAAAAATTCATAATTTTTTGCATCAAAACAAGTTATTTTGCTTAGAAATTGATTAGGGATCGTGTGTTTTTGTGTTTTGGTTGTTTTCACACCTTTCAGGATCAAAATCGAGCAACCCTAATCGATTGCAGATCCGTTTTTATCGGTTAGCCGCTCTATCCGGAAGATAATTTCAATCCGATAAGTTTCTCTCGTGCTTCCCAAGTAAGTCCTCCTATCCGGACGTTCTATCCGGATTACATCTGTATCCGGACGAATATAAGTCCTCCGATCCGGACACTGATTTGTCCGGACGCCGTATCCGGATTACCCTCGGTATCCAGACGCACCCGATCCGGTAAGTCAGCGCTCTCCGGTAAGTTCAATTCCTTGTTTTTCCCGGTAAGTTATTCCCTGCACCTTCTCATCCGGATCGCCTTTTCATCCGGAAAGTTAAACAATCCTAATCGCACTCTACCCGGAAAGCTATACTTTCCGGATATCTCCTATTCGGACACCCATCCCATCCGGTAAGTCCTCTATCCGATTACTTACCTATCCGGTTACCTGATTAATTTTGTTCAGAGACTTTAACCACTATCTGGATTCCTATCCGGGTACTTTGCTGATTTATTCAATCTTACCTGTTAGTACCTGCTACTCCTAGTTTTTGCGTTAGGTTACTCACTCTTAGTTCCTTGCGCTAAGTCTCAACTTTGAATCGAACCTACACTGTCTGAAAATCATATTAGTGCACATCACCATGTCTCGCGACGCTCTTGCAATCGGTATCGACTCCAAGCCTCCAATTTTCTATTGAGGCGAATACGCACAATGGCGAGACAGATTCCTGATTATCATCGAGTCTAAGGATAATTACGAGTACATCTGGCAAGCACTTACCAAAGGTCCTCAGGAGACGCCAATGCAAGTTGTTCCAGCTCAAGCCGATGGCACTCAAGAACTACCAACACCTAAGTCATATGCCCAAATGACCGGCGATGAAAAGAACACATTTAATGGGGAAAAACATGCCAAGAGATATCTGGTTCAGAGTTTTCCAAATGAGACATATACGGCGATTAATTGCTACAAAGACACTTCCAAAGGCATGTGGGATCAAGTAGCCAAGATGATGAGCGGCAACAAAGTTGGGAATCAATTGAAGGTAAATAGTTGCATCACTCGATACGATGGGTTCAAGCAATGAAAAGGTGAATCTTTGACCCACTCATACGAGTGTTTCTGCCTTCTACTAAATGATCTTCAAAAGAACAAGATCACGCGATCCAATACTGAAAATGGCCTCAAATTTCTGAACAACCTTTTGCCTGAGTGGAGAACCTTCGCATCTCACATCAAACACAACCACCTAATAGAGAATGTTCCAATCAATGAGCTGTACGAAATGCTCATGCAAGATGAGGACAAAGTTCTGGAGATGATGGGCACTCATAAGTCATCATTTAAGCATCAAGTTGATCCCTTGCCCTCGTATCTGACAAACGCGGTAAGTCATCCAGCCGCAGCTCCAAAAGAACTCAATCGTCAAGTGAATCTGAACCAGAAGAGGAGGAATCAGAGGAAAGTGATTCAGACCCCGAGCTGACTGAAATAAAGAAATTCATGGCCTTAATTTCCAAGTCCTTTCAGAAAAAGACTTTCTTCAAGAAACCGTCTTCCAACAATCAGCGCTACTCAACCACTCCCATCTTCCAACAATCAGCGCTACTCAACCACTCCCAATAAGCGCCACGATTAAAAAGAAAGGTACAAAAGAAAAAGAAAATCTGACGAGCACAAACAGTCTGATCACAAAGAGAAGCACGAACATGATACGTGCGAAATATGTGTTTTAATCGCAATGGGTTGCAAACTGTCCACAGTGGGAAGTGCAAGTGTACACTGTCCACTATGATTGTCACAACAAGTAATAGTTGGTAAAATACCAGAATCGAATCCACAGGGACTGGACAATCAAGACAATATGGTTCTCATGAGCTCCTTTTGCAAGTTTCAATTAGAGAGGAAGCAATAGTTTGGTTTGTTTGGTGAAATAGCTACTTTAACGATTTTACTAAGGTTTAAAAGAAGGAATGTAGGTTAGATTTTCCTTAGATTTTATATTAAATACCTGATCCTAAAAGTGATCCTTGTACTTGAGGTGGGCATTTTCGCTAGAAAAGCCCGGTTACAAAATACTCACACCGTTAGATAAAAATCTCATACTCTTAGTAATTATTGTTTTGTCAATGGTAATCTCAAAATGGACCTTTTCAGGCCTCGATGGAATGTGTAGAGACAAGTGTTTTTAGAATACACCAACTAGCTTGCCTACTACTCTAGTGGGTTGAGATTAGCTCACTGTGCCGACCTCACTTTCGTAAGTGTCATAAGAATTCTTTCGAATCCCCTAGCATCATTCAAGCTCGTGTCACTGCGTTCTACTTATTTCTAAGTTAATAACTAGACTTTAGATCCTTGCAAGTGATCGGCTTGTTCGCATCCTTGGGTAAATATCGAGAATGAATGACCAAAACAATAAATATTCTAAGTATAACGATTACTCAAGCATTTTTAATAAAATCCAGGTACTTCTCCTTCCTACATCCCAAAGGATGTTTAGCCCACAACTAAGGTAAAGAAAACAAAAGAGTAGAAGTTACACATAATTAAACTGAAAGTGACTTGAATTAAACCCACAGTGGGGAACGAGAATTCTTCCCTGTCACTGTTTACTTCGAACTACAAGTTATACTAAGGAAATAAAATACAGAAATTTAAAGTTAACTACTGCAGTAAATGAGAGAAACTAATGTAGTAGTTGAGAAATTGCAAGAAATTAAGATATCATAAGTGAGACCCAACACCCCTATTTATACTAAGAAGAAGGTTTGGGTCTTTACACAAAATTGGGTTATCTAAAGTGTAAGGACTGGAGGTTTAAGCTGAAAATCAGCTCATTGGACAACTCTTCAATCCACCGAATTATAGCTCTTTTACCCAATGGGTTCTTCTCCAAGTCAACTTCTAAGTACAAAAGGTGTACTTGTTGATATCTTCAAGGTAGATGTCATGTACTTTTCCAGCCCTTATTTCCCTGCCATTTGAACCTTCTAAACTCCAGAGTATTTAATCCCAACTACTAGTTTCTTTTTTTTCTTCTTGGTCTGCTCGAATAGTGGGAAGCCGGAGTGGGCATAACAATGGTCACTGCAGGATAAAACGTGAAAAACACCCAAATTCCACCAAATAATTTATTAAAGACTATGGTTCACTCTTTTTGCTCATTTTCGAGAATTGTTCCAAGAATGGGGGTTTTTAGAAGCGGAATGGCTAAAATTGACAAAATAAAATGGAGAATAAAAGGAAATAATAACTCTAAAAATAGAGTTATCAGAACACAAGCCTGAAACAAAGAACAAAGATGAGCCAGTCACATGCTACAACTGTGGCAAACTGGGCCATTTTGCCAAGCACTGCCGAAAGCCCGTTGTTCGCAACGTGGAATACTACAAGAACAAGTTGCTCCTGGCACAATAGAAAGAAGCTGAAAAGGCACTGATGGTCGAAAATGATTACTGACTGAATCGATCTGATGATGAAAGTGATGCTGAAGATGATGATACTCATATGTGCTTCATGAGAAACTACAACGCACCTCCAGATCTCGGTGACTCTTGTCAGGTATGTACTATCCATCAAGCCTTAATGGATCAGACGCATTTGCTTGTTCAACGAGTAGATTCCAGTAAGGCTACCATAAATGAACACTTGGTTGAAATAACCACACTAAAAGAAAAGTTAGATGTTCAAACAAATATCACAGAAAAGCTTAAGTTTGATAACGCCAATTTAAAAGAAAAGTGTGCAAATCTTTCAATAGCACCAAAAGACTTTCGGGCCAAAATATCTTATTTAAACGCTAAGCTTGATTAGTGTGAGAATGAGAAAGCTGAGATTATCTATCAATGCTATTCTCTTCAAATAGAAATCAAAGAGCTTGCAAAAACAAAAGACCTTGAACTTAAACTTTATAAACGAGGTCAAACTGATCAAACGATCCATCTGAACAAACCAAAGGATTTCCGATACTTTAACTCAGAATGGGGAATTGGGTATGATAACCCACAATATTGAAAAATATCTTATCAATGGTGCCTACTTTATACAAATTTAATTTTCCAGGCCTTGATAAAAGATACCCCCAATATAAAATCAAATGGACGGAACCACTCAATGAAAAGGAAGAGGAACGTGAGGAATATAAATGCAAGAACACGACCAAAATGCAATTGTCGTTTGCGTACGAAGTTCTTAACACATCTTACGAAACAAAGAAATCCAAATACCTCTCAAATGACTACTTTGAAGGCTACAAAGTTGCAAAGCCCAAAGATTCTTCTAAGAAGGATTCGGTCCCAGCAACTAAAACCAAAACAGAGAAGGATGAGCTTAAACGTTATGTTCCGCCTCTTGTTTTGGAAATGAAAATAGTTCAATTAGAGGAGTCATTTGAACATGAAAGGATTAAATTTCAAAAGGAAAAACAAGAACTTTTGACAAACTTGAGAGTTTCAATTCCACAAAAGCAGAATCTGTATCTGTTGAGGAGAGAGACGCCCTTCGGACAGAAATCAATCGGCTCACATCCAAATTGTCTGCCTTGGCAACAGAAGTGATGCAAGAGCAAGTGAGTAATGGTAAACTTCAAAAGAAGTTTGACCAACTCCAAAACGAAAAAGTCAATCTGCCTGAACCTTCCTCAAACTCATTAGATACATCCTCCTGTAAAGCTTTTATAGGAAAATTTTCTTCAAGAAAAGGAAAAGAGTCTCAAGTGACGTGTTTTCAAAAGAATCTTGACTCTGAATTTCAAAAAGCTTCCACACCAGATTCTTCACAAAACACAGTTTCAGAGTGTTCCTCACAACCCTTGACCATTGATGTTCCATCCGAGAATGAACTTGATTTTTCGGCGTTTATGAATTCCGATGTATGTTCAGATGAGGAATTTCCGAAGTTTGAATTCGACAAACCTCTTCCAAATCACACCGATTTTCTTTCAAAAGCGGTAAATCGACCGGTAAAATTTCTTAAGGGTGAATGTTGTTCAAATCTTAAAACCCGATATGTGAACGATTTTTCAAAAACCAATTCTAAATCCAAAAAACGTTCACAAACACAGCAACAGACCAGTCGACCCAAAGATAGACATCCTTACTACTCAAGCTCTACTGACCATGACTTTAATGATTTTTCAGATAAAAATGGTCGGGCAAAAAACATCAAACAAAAGTGGGTAGCTAAAGGATCGAAATAGAACAAGTCGCAGTCAAAGTCATTTAATTCCGTTTTCAATTCTAGGAAAAACATTACTTAATGAATTAAACTCCGGGATTCTAAAGCCCCATATTATTGCACCACACTTTGAACTCAAACCTGTGATGTTCCAAATGATCCAAGCCATGGGTCAATTTGGAGGATTACCGTGTGAGGATCCACACTCGCACTTAAGATCTTTTTTGGAAATGTCGGACTCTTTTCAACTTCAAGATGTGTTTGATGAGGCCTTAAGGCTGAACCTCTTCCCTTTTACATTGAGGGATAGAGCCAGATCTTGGCTAAATTCACAACCACCAAACTCAATAAGTACATATGCGAACCTTGCTGAAAAGTTTTTACAAAAATACTTTCCTCCTACGAGGAATGTCAAGTTTCGAAATGATATCATTTTATTTCAGCAAGGTGAGGATGAGGCGGTTTCTGATGCATGGGAACGTTTTAAGGAACTTTTACGAAAGTGCCCACATCACGGCATCCCACATTGCATCCAATTGGAGACCTTTTACAATGGCCTTTCCAATAATGCCAAGATCATCCTAGATGCCACAGCTGGTGGAGCTTTTATAGCAAAAACCTACAATGAAGGGTATCAAATCCTAGAGAAAGTGTCCACCAACAACACCGAATGGTCAAACCTTAGGGCAAGCATACCAAAAACCAACTCCATTGACTCAGATGCACTTAAAGCCATTAACTAAACTAGTTTTAAATGGAAATAGAGGACATGTCAATTCGGTAGTGACCACTCCACAACTCCCGGAGAGTTGTTCTTTTTGTAGAGAAGAGCATACTTTTAACTACTGTCCTGGAAACTCTGAGGCTGTTAATTTGATGGGAACTCAATCTAGAAATAGCCCATTTTCACAGACTTACAATCTAAATTGGAGAAATCACCCTAACATCTCCTGGACTTTGAATCAAGGACTCCAACCCCCTGGGGTGAGTCAAGGACAAAACAGGCCACAAAATCCACCTGGATTTCATCAGCCTAGTCATTTTCACGGTGGGTACTCCCCACAAAATTTTCACAATGGGAAGTCCCCACAACAATTTCAATAAAGACACACACCTGATGCACCATCTTCACTCGAATCATTATTGAAAGGTTTCATGAATCAAACTCAAGCAGTCATGAGAAATTTTGAGACTCAACTAGGACAATTAGCCGCCGAAGTTAAGAATAATTTCCTAGCGACAATGAGCACCCTAAGGGTGCGTTTGGAGAATAGGATGGGACATGACAGAACAGAACATGACAGAACAACTGTTCAACATTTGGTAGACAGAACTGGACAGAACAGTTTAGATAACATTTGGTAAAATACAAATAAATAAAAATTAAAGAATGAATAAAATATAAAATAGAATGTGTATTTTCTGTTTTAGCAGAGAATTAGATTTTATTTTGACGTTATATTGGTAAAACAGAAGTCTGTTTCACCTTGTTCCAACTTGTTCCATGGGGTAGGGGTGGAACAGGCCTGTTCCAGCTTGTTCCACTCTGTTCCTGTCTGTTCCACATAAAAGTCCTGCCAAACATGGGACAATGATCTCTGTTATGTTCTGTCCCGTCCTGTACAGTGTACCAAAGGCACCCTAAGAGACTAGGAAAAGAACAAATCAAGCCCATAACACTTAGGAGCGGAAAGGGTTTAAATAATGTCATCATTGAACTCGAGGAACCACCAAGAGTGCCCACTGCGCCTAAAACCACAGTGCCCACTCCGAAAAGCACTGACAAACTCACACCCCATGATGGAGTGAATATCCATGTCTCTGAGCCTCCCAGTATAGTGACCACTCAGAAACCTACCAAACCTATTGTTCCGAAGAAAATGCCACAACAAACTTAAATTGACCCATGAAATGTTCCCTTTCCAGAGAGAATGAAGGGTAAAAATGTTGATGCTCAATTTAAAAAATTCTTAGACATTTTAAAACAACTTCACATTAACATACCCTTGGTAGAGGCTCTTGAGCAAATGCCAAGTTATGTTAAATTTTTGAAAGACATTTTGAACAAAAAGAGAAAGTTGGGTGAGTTTGAAACTGTGGCATTAACTAAGGAATGTAGTACCCTCCTCACTAGCAAGATTCCACCTAAGTTGAAAGACTCAGGTAGTTTCACCATTCCATGCACCATAGGAAGACAAGAAGTAGGTCAAGCACTTTGCGATTTGGGAGCTAGTATAAACTTGATGTCGTTGTCCATATTTACCAAGTTAGGTATTGGAGAGGCTTGACCCACAACTGTGACATTACAACTAGTCGATCGGTCCATAGCTTATCCAAAAGGAAAAATAGAAGACGTCTTGGTCCAGGTGGACAAATTTATTTTTCCGGCCGATTTTCTAATCTTAGATTACGAGGCCGATAAAGACATCCCAATCATCTTAGGATGACCGTTTCTTGCAACCAGACGTACTTTGATCAATGTTCACAAGGGAGAACTTACAATGAGAGTCCATGACCAAGAAGTAACTTTCAATGTCTTCAAATCCCTTATGTTCATTGAAACTAAAGATTGCTTGGCTGTGAGTTTGATTAATGATACCCCAAGTTTTGATCCAGTGGGAAGTGGGAGTGAGCACTCCGACTCAAAAAACAGTGACACTTTTGAGGATGAATGTAACGAGATTTTGGCAGCTTTAGCGGCTAGATTTCAAGGATAGACATTTCAAACTACCATCTAAAAACCCCCTGACTTGAATTTGAAGCCATTGCCTTCCAACTTAAAATATGCCTACCTCAATGAGTTAGAAGAACTCTGTCATCATCACTCCTACATAAATGCAAAAACCAAAAAGGAGAAGAACAAGTGGTGGCTTGGCCAAAAAATCACTCATGGAGAGTTTGTGGAGGGACAAAAAGTGCTACATTTTAATTCAAGGTTAAGGATGTTTCCGGAAAAATTAAAATCTCGACGGAAAGAGCCATACATTGTGGTCAATGTAAGTCCTTTTGGAACTCTGGACTTAATGGCTCCTCAATTTGGAAAAATCTTTAAATTCAATGGACAAAGGGTGAAACACTTTATGAGTGAGAGTGCCTACTCTCCATCTCACTCTTGTTGAGGAAAAGTCAAATCGTTTTTGTAAATAATTTTATTTCTTTTATTTGCTGACTTTTTGTTGTTTTATTTTCCTTTGTAGTTTATTTTGGGTTGTGTGTAGATTGAATGTCTTTTTAAAGCCAAACTCTACAAAAATTCTCGCAGTGGGATCGGGTATCTCACTCTTCCTCCCTACTCCGTGTCTGACAACAATTAATAACAAAAGGTTGAGGTGTAACGTTTTGAGCGGCCACATCAGTAACCCATCAAGTCTCCCTAACCCCTCCTTCCCAAGAAAAACCATCATAACTTCCCTTAAGAACCGTTCCCTCTCTTTTTATTTACCCATAATTTAAAACCCTTACACATAAACCAAAAACCCCTCTTACACCCATCACCTTTAAGTCACCTTTTTATGACACATCACCACTTAACCTTCCCTTCCCCATAAAAACCATCATAACCCCCTTAAGAAACCGTTCCCCCCATTTTCTTTTACCCAAAATTTAAACACATTACCCATTAATAAAAAAAACCTTTCAATTCCTAAAAACCCTCATTTCCTTATTATTCTTTCAACACTTATCCTCCACCCAAATAAAACTCTCTCACCTTCCAACACCCATGGCACGTTCCAAACGACCGGTTACCCACCTGAATCCCTCCGACGACCCTCTGTCGAAAACCACCCGACCAACCCATGTGACCGACGATCTTAATCAACCACCACCAAACACTGATTTAACCGAAGAAACTGTCGAAATAGATGTGGAAACCAATGCCGAATTCACCATCAATTCCCCTGAGGATGATCCACCCGTCTCCTTCACTCAATAATGGTTTACTGGGACTGTTGTGCCCACTCTTGATGCTCTATTAAAACAATTTTTCTGCTTTGATTTGCTGTTTTAATCTTCGGCTACTTAACATTTGCTACTTATCGTTTGGTCTGATTATGCATGGATCCCTGCTACTTTTAGTAGATGCTGCCGATTTAACCGAAGAAACCGTCGAAATGGACGTGGAAACCAATGTCGAATTCAACATCAACTCCCCTGAGGATGATCCATTCGTCGCATTCTCTCACTAATGGTTTATTGGGACTGTTGTGCCCAATCTTGATGCTCTCTTAAAACAATTTTTAATTTCTGTGTTGATTTGTTGTTTTAATCTTTTGTCTACTTGACATTTTCTACTTATCGTTTGGTCTGATTATGAATGGATCCCTGCTACTTTTAGTAGATGCTTTTGGTTACTAACCGTTTCTTATGTTTGAATGATGTTTGATCTTTTTCCAACTTTAAGGTGCACCAACTTTCGGATCCCGAACTAAAAAAATCACTTTTGTAAGTTCGCTCCTCAACTTGTCACTTTGGGAGGAAATAGGCCATTTTTGCATACACTTGCCCAAACACAATCCTTTTGTACCCCAAACGCCTCTTCGATATTATTTTCCAAGTCACAATGAGGACATTGTGCAATTTTAATTTTGAGGTGGGGACTTTCAGTCTTTATTTAGCCACAATGAGGACATTGTGAAGTCTTAAGTTTGAGGTGGGTAGACAGTACTCCCCTCCAAAAAAACAGAAACCCAAAGTGACCACTCTCAGAAAATGATGGTGTGCCTGTTCTGGACCATCAGAGTGGCCACTCCCAGAAAATGATGGTGTGCCTATTCTGGAATATCAAAATGCTCACTCTCACAAAAAAACCCATATCCAAATAAATCCAGAAGTGTACCTGTTTACTCGTGCAAAAGCCAAAATTGTCCACTTCTAAAAAAACGAGAATATCTCGTGAAACAAGCATCCCAAAATGGGATTCAGTTCAAGTTTGGTAAAGTCTACTGCAAAACCCTTGGGAAATACATTCAAAGCCACAAATACATCAAAACCAAATCAAGTCCTATGGATCAATAGTTGACAAGGGAAAGGATGTATTCGAATGCACAAAAGTGACAATTTAGTTTTGGGGCCGAAAGAAGCATCTTTGGAAAGAGATCAAAGTTCATTCAATGCACGGAAATTTGGTAAGTTTCTAAAAGCTCAAAATGCATTTCTTTTACTCCTTCTTGATATTTTCCCTTCTTTTTTATTACTTGGGGACAAGTAATGATATAAGTTTGAGGTTATGATAACTCTAATTTTTAGAGTTATTATTTCCTTTTATTTTAATTTTTTTTGTCAAAAATTAGCCATTTTGCTTCTTAATCACCCATTTTTGGTCTTTTACCTTTAATTGAGCAAAAAGAGTGCATCGCAGTATTTTTAGACCATTTAGTGGATTTTTGCTGCAATTTCACGAAAATAATCTGCAGTGACTTCAGGAGTGTCCACTCCGGTGACGAGCAGAAGATCAAGTAATAAAAATTATTCAAAAGTCAAAATGGAGCCAAAAGTATGTGAAAAATTCAAACTCAACTAAGGAAACTCAGTAAAAAGAATGGAGGAAAGCATGCACCCTTAAAGCATGGCATAAACTATGTGTTTATTGATTTCCATGGTACTTGATGGTACTTTTGGGCAAAAGTCAAAGGAAACAAGGGATATTGTCCACAAGTCTTTGGAAAAGCATTTCTACATGTTGGGCGATAACTCATGGTCTTCCACCATTGGGTGATGACTCATAGACAAAGATTCCACTTTTTTATTACCCAATTTTAGTCTCTAGTATATAAAGAGGCTTGGGTGCATTCATTTCATACAACAACCTACATTTTACTTGCACTTTTAGAATTTAGTTCTAATTCTTTCTTGCATTTAGTTCTAAGTTCAGTAGTTAATTCTTAGTGTAGCATTTAATTTCAAGTATTTTAGTACTTTGTAACCGCACTGTTGTCACAGTGAGCACTGTGATCATTTTTATCAAGTTCGTATTTTTAGTATGTCTTCTTGCAACTCCTTGTCTTTTATTTTCTTCACTATGTTTAACATGAGCTAAGCATCCTTTGGGATGTAGGAAAGATAAGTACCCAGATTTTATGAAAAATGCTTGAGTAGTCTTCATATGTTGAATCTTTAATGTTTTGGTCATTCATTACTCGTTATTTGCCCAATGATGCGAACAACCTGATCACTTGAGAGTGTCTAAAGTCTAGTCCTCAACTCAAAAATGGGTAGGACGTAGTGACACGAGCTTGGATGATGCTAGGGGATTCGAAAGAATTCTTATAACACCAACGAAAGTTGGGTTTGCATAGTGAGATAATCTCAACCCACTTGAGTAGTAGGCGAGCTAGTTTGTTTATCTAAAAACACTTAGAGTATTTGTCTCTACACATTCCAACGAAACCTGAAAAGGTTCACTCTAAGATCACCATTGACAAAACAGTAACAGCTAAACATATGGGATTTTGACCAAGAGGTGTGAGTATTTGTTGTAACCGGGCTTCCTTAAAGGGAGTGCCTACTGCGCACAGATACAGGGATCACTATTCTGGATCAGATATTTATTATAAATTCTGGGGAAAATCTATGCCTACATCTCTCCTTTTAATTTAGAGTATTTCGTTAAAAAGTTTTTTCACCAAAACCAACCAACTTATTTGCTTCCTCTCTAATTGAAACTTGTAAAAGGAAGTTCATGAAAACAGTAGTGTCTTGATTGCCCAGTCCCTGTGGATACGATTCTGATATTTTACCAACTATTACTTACTGTGACGATCATAGTGGCCAGTGTACACTTGCGTTGTCCATTGTGGACCATTTGCATCCCACTGCGATTACACATATTTCGCACGTACCAAGTTTCTGGCGCCGTTGCCGGGGACTGGCGTGATTTTAAATCTCAAGAATTTAGTTTTTATTCGAGCCCGAGTAACTTGTTTTTCTAAGCTTTTTCGTGTTGCATGCCAAGGCAACAACACGGACCACTTTTTCCAATCGATCTTGAAATAGAAAAAACTTTTAGAAGAAGACGTAAAGGTAAGAATACAAATCGACAACCCCCTGTGAACCCCACTGTGAACATGGCAGGTGCGGGAAGTGATATACCCATAAACCCACCACCACCAGTAGAGACCACAGTGACCATTACCGATAGCAAAGATTGAAAAATACGGGACTATGCTACTCTGGGACTTAATGAATTAAACTTCGGGATTCTAAAGCCCCATATTATTGCACCACACTTTGAACTCAAACCTGTGATGTTCCAAATGATCCAACCCATGGGTAAATTTGGAGGATTACCATCCGAGGATCCACACTCGCACTTAAGATCTTTTTTGGAAATGTCTGACTCTTTTTAACTTCAAGATGTGTCTGATGAGGCCTTAAGGCTGAAACTCTTCCCCTTTACATTAAGGGATAGAGCCATAACTTGGATAAATTCACAACCACCAAACTCAATAAGAACATGGGCGAACCTTGCTGAAAAGTTTTTACAAAAATACTTTCCTCCTACGAGGAATGTCAAGTTTCGAAATGATATCTTTTTATTTCAGCAAGGTGAGGATGAGGCAGTTTCTGATGCATGGGAACATTTTAAGGAACTTTTACGAAAGTGCCCACATCATGGCATCCTACATTGAATCCAATTGGAGACCTTTTACAATGGTCTTTTCAATGATGTCAAGATCATCCTAGATGCCACAGCTGGTGGAGCTTTTACAGCTAAAACCTATAATAAAGGGTATCAAATGCTAGAGAAAGTGTCCAACAACAACACCAAATGGTAAAACCTTAGGGAAAACATACCAAAAACCAACTCCATTGACTCAGATGCACTTAAAGCCATTAATGCACAACTAGTAGCCTTAACTAAACTACTTTTAAATGGAAATAGAGGACATAAGACTGAAGCACCACTGAAATCTTCCAACAAACCCACCTCACTTCACTCCGTATCAATCCTCACAGAACACTGAAGCATCACTGAAAGCTTCCAACAAACATGAGGGTGCACCATCTTAGGATACTGTTGCTCAAGAAGTACAACATTGCGATTTATTTAGTTCCTTTTTGGCTCTTAAATCATATAAACATTTTGCTGATAGATTGGGACAGAAACCAAGAGGTTTCCATGAAACCTTAGAACAATTTTCTGAGATTAAAGAAACCATTGACAAGTTGGAATGGGACTTGCTTTGTGTTTTCTCTGATGTGTACAATCTAGACTAGGTAAATGACTTCTACATAGAAGTCTCCATTTCCAACTCTTGGACCATCCTTGTTAGAAAAATCAAGATAGATTATTCACCTCTGTCCATCAATAATCTGTTGGGTATTGTGCCCCCTCATAAGTCCACCTTAGATAAACTTATGACAAAAGCAATAGAGAAGGACATAGATGAGATCCTAGACATCATTGCCCAACAGGGTGCTGAGTGGTCATGCAAGGGAAAGGCTAGAATATTGAGATCCCCTAACCTTAAGCCAGTGGCCAATGTATGGTTCTATTTTGTTAGACACACATTGCACCCAACCAACCATGATGTTGATGTATGCATAGAGAGAGCTTACTTGATCTATTGCATACTAAAGGGCTTACAAATGGACATGAGCTTACTTGATCTCCCACGCCATCAAGCATTGTAATGAAAGATCAAATGCTAGGTTGCCCTATCCTGCCATCATCCACAAGTTAATAGCAGCTTCCCATGTGATAGTCTTACCCACTAACTATTTTTGCAATGAGAAAATGGTCATGCATAGACTTAACATTGAGAGGTTAATGAGAAACAAGGTAAGAGACCCCATAACACCACCATCATTGATATGGATTCTCTTGGATCATCTGTTCATAATTTTCACAAAAAATTTGCAAAACATGTGCAAGTACAGAATAGGGGTCAAAGTTCCTTGTTGAGGGAGGTAAAAAGGCTAAGAAGAGAAATCACTGATTTGAGGAAGGAAAGAGAGGCCATAAGGGCCTATGATCAGGAAAGAGAAAGATCTACATACAAATCTGGGAAAGGTGTGATCTCAACTTGTTGAAGGGACTACCACATTTTCCACAGCCAGTGGATGATCATGATGAAGACTCATCTCCTACTCAATCTGAGTAGGACATGTTCATTTCATTCATCCCAATCTTATTTTCATTTCATCTTTGCTGCTTTTCTAATATTTATAGGTTTCTGTAGTTGGTTTAAAGTATGAGTCTTTAGATGTTGAGTCTTGGTATTTCTAGTATTTAGTTTGGATATTTTAAGTTTTGCTAGTTTTGGTGTCAATGGGAACTATTATGCACATTGCATGTGCATGTGGTAAGAAAACAGTTGCCTGAAGCCTATTGCATACAGTTTGTTGTTGTTGTTTGGGGTTGTTTGCTACTGTCCCCCCACTAAGGACATCTTTTCCATTAAGTTGTTATTGTGTATAGATATAATGTAAATTGATGCATGAAAGCAACTTTGCTTGGTTATTTGCTACTTTTAGGATAAAATTATTTTGGGGTCTTGTATTTGATAAATGAGAATGGAATCTGTCATGATGCTTGTGCATGTGTAGCATTTATCCAACTACATAAGGCCTTTTTTCAGGCTGTGTGTTGCTGCTGTTGGCCATGCTATACAATAAGGATAGACCTTTCATTTTCATTTTGTTAAATATTGATCATTGACTGAATGCATGATGCCACATTTACTATTTTGAGAGTTAATGAGGACAATTTTATCTGTTTGTGGACAGTACCCACTCCTGATTTGCTATGTTTGTGTCTTGTAGCACGCTTTCTTT
The DNA here is from genome assembly GCA_033807775.1 of Saussurea involucrata. NCBI lineage: Eukaryota > Viridiplantae > Streptophyta > Magnoliopsida > Asterales > Asteraceae > Saussurea > Saussurea involucrata. The sequence goes on along the minus strand of JAWVWS010000388.1, from coordinate 1,953 downwards.
CCTTTTGCTAATTTGTATTGAGTCCTTAGTTGGCACCATTTAGATTAGCATTATCACTTGAACAAGGAATCTACAAGCACACCATGCATGTTTCTTAATATTATTCAAAATGTTATGATCTTTGCCCCCTAAGGACCTCCCATTCATCTTCTAAGATCATCCCATTCATGCATTGAATATGCTCATTTCATGCAAACCACAGTTTTGGTTCATCTACACCCTTGGGAAACCTTTGGTTCATAATAACCACCACTCAATACCCTCTTCCTCTAATCCTAACTTCTTGTTATTCAATACGGACATTGAATATTTCTAAGTTTGGGGTGGGAAAACATATCATACACATTTCAAAGACAATAATGCAAAGCATATATGTCACAAATGCCTAAAGATCAATGTATGATATATGTAAAGGTGTATCGTTGTAGCATAATTGTCCGACTCATCTAAATCAAAATTATATTTTATGGTAGATTACAATTAATCACGTGACAATTGGTTCATTGTATGAAAGCTTACTCAAACGACATAAAATACCTAATTTTGAGATAACGACGGAATGCTATCATATCTTTATATCCGAATATATATTTCATCCCAAAGAATTTATACCCAATGCTTCTCTTTATAATTAATTTTTAATAGTGATAATCACCAACCAACAAATAAAGATTTTTCGATTTCGCCATCTGAAACTAGCTTTTACAAACGGGACTTTAAAGGACTTTCCCATGCTTCTCCGTGGACCGATATTTGTTACTTTTTACCATTATTACTTGTTCAAAAGGAGATAATAGACCAAGATGTTCTTGCATCAAGGTTTATTTACACGTATTTTGAGGTATGAAAATATCACAACAACTGTCTTAATATCCATCGGTAATCCATCGATTTTGATCCTTTGTTTAGTTGTGTAATGTTACCCATGAAACATCAAAACTATTATAGATTATGTAGTTTATTAAAGTTGTCTACTTGGAATAAATTGGTGTTAGTTTCTTAAAACTTTTCTGATCGTTTATGCCCTAATTGCATTGCAATCATGGGTGGACAGGTGGTAGCTTCAATTCAACATTATCGTTTATGTTAGAGTGAATTACATTGCTGGTCCTTGTGGTTTGCTTAAATTTTGGATTTGGTCCTAAGACAAATTATCTACGTTGACAGTCTTATTTTTTTTTTCAAAACATCCATAGTCCCTTCACTTAACACTGTAAGTTAGGTTATCGTTACGTAAGATGATGTGCAATGCACATGAGGGATTGTATAAAAAACAACTTGTCATTCTTCTTCTTCCAGGGAACTTCACCACCGTTCACCGAGATCGGTGGTCGTTTCTTCTTCTTCCAGAAACCGATGGATCTGTTGCTATTGTCTTCAGCCTTGTGCCACCGAAACAGAAACCAACGAACTCAGCTGTCGTCCACCGAGACCAATTGTTGCTGCTTTTTTTTCTTCCAAGGTCGATGGATTTGAGGCCCGCCGTCTTCATCCTTGTGCCACCGAAACAGAATCCCCCCACCATCATTCCTTCTGGATTTAAGGTCGGTATCTTCAACCTGGTGCCACCGAAATAGAAGCATTCGCCTTGCCGAATCGCAGATGCGTTTTGATCCATCTCCGGCGATATTAAGAAGAGCAACCTAGATATAGACGATTTCGAATAGGAAGAATATCATACCAATGAGGAAGAATACCAAAACGATTTCGAAGAGGAAAGGACAAACCTAGATCCGATCGATGAAAACCAAACTAAATCTTCCTATGTTTCGTCAATTCTTATGGTGCGTGACCCCCGTTGAACAACCCAGATCCAGACGATGAAAATCGATTTCTTAGGAAATAAAATCTTCATCTACCTTGAACCCTATATTTCTGTTTTAGGGATTTTGTGTTATATATTCTGTTTGGGTGGAGGTTTTTAATTATATTGTTAGATTTATCGTTCTTGTA